>JBBPBX010062640.1:0-15139 GCA_038048925.1 Garcialebias charrua
CTTTCGAAGGTGTAAATAAAGATTTAGGACACAGGAGGTGAAGTTATACATGGACTGACACTACCAATACCATACCAATTTTATTTATAAAGCACTTTAAACAGCGACAAGGCCAGACCAAAATACACTAGTTGACACTAGGTTTTCACTGTAAAGATTTTCCAACTGACAACCGCTTCTGCTACCCATAATGCATTGCAACCAAAAGATTCACCTTCAAAATAAAATAAAATACTACAGATGAACCAACACTGGCTGTACAGAAGTTTTCTTAACTAAATAAAATGACCATTTTTTTTTACATGAATTAGTATGTATTTTTATCACTAACTTGTTATGAACTGCTGTATTTTTAACCTTTAGCCTTGGGCAGAACACCAATTAAAAACTTAAAGATATCAAACTTGACATTAGCAGCTAAAAGTAACAAAAGACTAGCTAAAAGCTAATAGTAGCATCAGAATTCAGGACAGTATCACACTTTTATTACTTTTACTATTTAATTTTATGCTAATGTTTATTAAATGTTTTAATGTTTAAATGGTTATTGATGCACCAGGGGTCTGCTGAGAAAATTTTAATTTAAACCCTGTGTATGTCCTGTACATACTGTACTGCAGTTTTGACAATAAAGTTGACTTTGACTTTGAAAAGACAAGAATAGAACCAGTTGCAGATTTTAAAGAGAACAATATTTTACAGGATTTGAAGACATCCTCTTGTGTTTTCACAGAAACAATATTTGTAAATGGATACTCTGAATAGTATAAAAGTTCCAAAAGCTAAAAGTCACAGCATCAACCTTGATTACTCTGATATGACTAAAATTGCACAAGGTGTTCAGAAGTACACAAAAAGTACAGAAATGTAAACAAACAGAAACGAAAGCGTGAACAATCCGCATCAGTCGATTTAAATTCAACGGGACCTGACGGTTTGAATCGCAGCGGCGTCCCCAGAGACGTTTCAGTCGGTCTGTTTTTGTTTTCCTGTCTGCAGGTGAAGCGTTAACCAGAGGGACGTTGATCATTATTACACTGCATGGTTGTGCGCTTTAGCTGAAACAGGAGAATGGAGCTGCTGGACGCCTCTACTGTCACCGGTGCCACGTTAGCTGTGGCCTCCAGTTCACCGGCTGTGGAAACGGCCGAAGCTGAGCCCTTCCAGTCTAAAACAAAACACCTACGGTAACTAAACAGGAGCTAAAGAACCCCCCTTTCAGCTGTCGTTATCAGAGCAGATTCTTTGAAATGCACGTCCTGCTGAAATGAAACAAACTCAGGAGGCGCACAGATCGTCTCCCACCCCGTCTCTTCTGCAGATCACCCTCCGGTTGGACTGTTAATGAGATCAGCAGCTCTTTGGATCGGTTTCCACGCGTCGGGTTTCTCGTCCTCTCACAGTCCCGTCTCAGCACATATACCTGCACGTTCCTTCAGGGAATGCTTGTCGCCCACGCACGAGAGTTTTAGACTAGACTTGCAAAGTGACGTCATGCGGCGATGTCACGATCAGAGTTTGTGTAGTAGGGGGAACAAAAAAGTGGGACATGGTTCCTATATTGATGGTGCAGGGGCCTCTCATGGAAAATCTGTGAGCTGTTGCCAATGAAAACAGCTGAAGTGAGTGAAAAAGGTTAAACCTACGGTTCATATTTGTTATGGACAGCCTGATGGAGGTCAACCATGGGAGCCATCACATGGTCAGAACTGTTCACATTGAGTATACAGGTGATCCCCGACTTACGAACGAGTTCCGTTCCTACGAAGCGCTCGTATGTCAAAAATTCGTACGTCGGAACACGAAACACGTGTCATTCGTAAGTCCGGATTTTCGGTCGTAAGTCGGAAAATGTATGCTAGCGCTACTACGAACACCCGTTTTTCAACACAAACGTACATACTGGTTCATAAACATGCACAGAACTTTGTTTACAAACGGTTAGCTAACACACTTTCATCTAAAAACACATACCAGTGCTGTATTTTCTGTATGTTCTGTACAACTTTACTGTTCGTTAGTCAGCTCGTAAGTCCGGAACATTGTATGTCGATGATGTCATAAGTCGGGGACCACCTGTATCTACTTCAGGTTGAGTCAGGTCTCAGGAGCAGCATCTTGATCAGGGGTCCAGACATCTCTCTCCACAGACACCTCTTCTACCTTTTCTGCGGGGACTCCAAGGTGCTCTCGACCAGTCGAGAGACAGTCTATCCAGAGTGTCCCAGTTTTTCCTGCAAGTTGGACAAGCTCGGAACGCGTCCCTAGGGAGGTGCCCAAGAAGCATCCTTACAAGATGTCTGAACCACCTTAACTGGCTCCTCTGTGGAGGAGCAGCGGTTCTACCAGGTCTCTCCTGGAGAATGTGATTGTGTCTCTAAGGGAGTGACCCTGGAGAGAAAACTTGTTTAGACCACCTGTATCCACGATCTCGTTCTTAGTCACCACCCAGAGTTCATGGCCATGAGGGTAGGAACGTAGACCTATTTGGTAGACGAGCTTCTCCTTACAGCTCAGCTCCCTCTTCACCGCAACGGACCGGCACAGAATCCACAATACTGCAGACACTGCACCAATGCATCTGTCGACCTCTCGCTCTGTTCTTGCCTCACTCACGAGCCAAACCTCGAGATTCTTAAACTCCGCCACTGGAGGCAGAACCTCACTGCCAACCCAAAGACAACGAACCACACTTTGCCAACTGAGGACCACGGCCTCAGAGTTGGACGTGATGATCCTCATCCCAGCTGCTTCACCGTGAGAGCCGGAGATCACAGCATGGTGATGCCAACAGGACCCCATCATTAATTCAATTTATTTATATAGCGCCAAGTCACAACAGAGGTCGTCTCAGGGTACTGAACAGAAACATTCAAATACATAAAAATAATAATTCAACATTATTTATCTGAGGAGCAGACTGCTTTGAGTTCAACTCCATCACAAAACTCTCGTCTTGAGCAAGCATGAAGGCGACCGTGGAAAGGAAAAACTCCCTCACAAGGAAGAAACCTTTAGCAGAACCAGGCTCAGGACAAGCACCCATCTGCTTCGACCAGCTGGGTTTGGTAGGAACAGATACACAATGGCAGGTCAAGCATCACATGTTAAGATAGAAATAGTATCAAATGAAAACTATTCAATTTTAGCAAATCATTTAAGGAAATGACGTCAATTTGTCCTCTAGTAGTCTAATCATATAGCAGCATAACAAGCCGACGCTAACTGTAGGATTTATCAAAAAGGAAAGTCTTAAACTGAGTCTTCAAACTGGACAATGTGTCAGCCTCATGGACAGAAACTGGAAGTTGGTTCCACAAGAGAGGAGTCTGAGAACTGAAAGATCTTCCTCCCTTTCTTTTGGAAACTCTAGGAACCACAAGTAAACCTGCAATCTAAGAGCGAAGTGCTCTGTTAGGAAATAATGGAACAATAAGATCTCAAACATAAAATGGAGTTAGGTTGTTGAGAGCTTTGAAGGTTAGAAGTAAGATTTTGAATTCAATTCTGAATTTGACAGGGGGCCAATGGAGAGCACTAAAACTGGAGAGATATGATTTATCCCACTAACTCCAGTTAAGACTCCAACAGCAGCATTTTGGATTAACTGAAAACTTTTTAAAGAAGTATTTGGACACCCAAATAATAAACCACTGCAATAGTCCAGTCTAGACATGACAAATGCACGAACCAGTTTTTCTACATCATTTTTAGATAAGATGTTTCTAATTTTAGTGATATTACGCAGGTGGAAGAAGGTGGTTCTAGTAACGTTTTTAATGTGGGGGATAAAAGACATGTCCTGATCAAAAATAGCACCAAGATTTTTAACATTACAGCTGGAGGCCATATTAATGTCATCTAAGGAGGGAGAAAGACTGAAAAATTCACTCCCAAGATGCTCAGGTCCAAAAACTAAAACCTCAGTCTTGTCTGTATTCAAAAGCCCAAAATTTTGGCTCATCCAGGTTTTTATGTTTTAGACATGCTTGTAGTCTAAATAGATGATTGGATTCCTTGGGTTTCATGGACAAATAGACCTGTGCATCATCAGCATAACAACGAAAATTTAATAACATTACGTAATGGAAGCATATATAAGGTAAAGAGTATTAGTCCAAGCACTGAACCCTGAGGAACTCCATGACTAACTTCAGTGTATGATGAAGATTCATTATTTACATTTACAAATTGGAATCTATCAGATAAATATGATTTAAACCAATTTAGAGCCGCTACTGTAATTCCAACATCACATTCAAGTCTCTGTAGTAGAATCATCTACACCGCACCACATTTAATTTATTGTATTGATGTTTGGGGAACAGCATGCAAAACTATAACAAAGCCTATTTTTATCCTACAAAAAAGAGCTATAAGAATTATAACAATAATGCATTATTGTCACCCTACAAGTACTGTATAGTATTTTGTAAATTGAAACTACTGAAGTTTTATGATCTGGTGGAATATAATATTTTTATTAATGTATAAAGCACAAAATTACACAATACCTTCAAATATTCAAAAGCATTTTGTAAAAAGGAAAAGTTGTTATTATCTCAAGGGAACAGACATTTTTGTTAAACCACAGTATAGAACCTGTTTAAAGGGTTGGTTTACTTTAATACATGGAATAGGTTTATGGAATAGTTTGGAAAATGATGTCAAAAAAAGCTAAGTCAGTGTGTTTTAGAGAAGATTGAAAATGTCTCATGCTACAAGTACCTGGGCGTGGTTCTGGACTGTCACTTAAAGTGGGACTCATGGGCTGACCTTATTTGCACCAAGGCTCAGCAGAGGATGTATTTTTTAAAGAAACTGGGTACTTTTAGAGTCAATAACTCAATGCTTTTAATGTTATATTCTGCTTTTATTGAAAGTATTTTAACATTTTGTAACATATGTTGGTTTGGCAATGCTACAGAGGCTCAGAAGAAATCATTGAGAAGTATAGTAACTACAGCCAGCAAACTGTTAGGGACCCCTCTGCCAAGTATGGAAAACATATACATGGACAGAGTTATGAGGAAGGCAAACAAGATTATAGCAGACGACACACATCCCCTAAGATCTTCATTTGAGTTGCTTCCTTCAGGGCGAAGGTACGGCCTTCCTTTATTCTCAAGAAACAGAACAAAAATTTCTTTCATACCACAAGCAATTAAATCAATAAATAATACTAAGATATCATGACTACTGAGCACAAATGTCTTTGCTGTAATGATGGATTAATGTCATGTTTGTATAAGTACCGGTATGTCCTTTATGTCAATGCCTGCTGACAATGTTGCAAACTAATTTCCCTACGGGGACAAATAAAACTATCTATTTATCTGTTTATTTAAGAAAATTATTAGGAAGAAATTCCTAAAAAGATATATATAAATGTTAAAATACTAAATGTACTATAAATTGGCAAATTGTTATGAGTTATTAATTTTGTTCATGATCATTGTTTGAACTGATTGTTTGAATGGATTTTTGTTTAAAGAAGGGGCAGATATATAAGAATTGTATTATTCTTCTGCTTCCTTTCATTTTAATGTTTTTTTCCCTCCATATGCTTTGTAATTGTCTTTTTTGTGTTTTATATTTAAAAGGAATAAAATAAATAAATACTTTTTTTTTTTAAATCTGCATATAGCAGAGGTGGAACCCTGAGGCCTTTGAAACAGACCCCTTCTTGGTGCAGCCAGGTCTTTTTTGAAGCCAGTTTTCTGTTTTCTCTTCAGTTTCCTTTGAGTACTTTTAACAAAACAACAAATTTATTCAAATCTTGTATGTCTGTGCAGCGTCACGCCTAGTTGCTGCCTAACTGCCACCTGACAGAGTCATGGAACGGTTCCACCACGACACATTCACAGCCTCGATCTGTGTGTGTGTGTAACTCTTTAAAACAACTCATCAGATAGAACAGGCCGCTTATGCATTAACTCATAACGTCTAACAGTTTCCTCTTTCTGAGCAATTTAACTTTTATTTACAGCTTTTATATCTGACAGAAGCTGAGGGTTGGCAGGACACAAATGAAAGAAATGGTAACAGTTGATGCTTTTAGGAAACATTTTTTATTCATTACAATCACTTATTAGGAAGAGCAAGACATGAACTGAGATAAATGCCAATCAGTTATGTTACATTGAACTGCAGTCTACCAGAGTCAGAGTCAGAGTCAGAGAGAATTTATTGTCATTTGCACCGCATGTAGTACATGTGTTGAAAACGAGATTATGTACACAGGGTCCCAGTTACATCCAACAACAAATGCAAGAGAAATACAATAATAACATCTAGGATTAACTAAGAGAGACATCACATCAGCTAGTAATACACTAAGCCCTAATGTAGTAGAAAAACATCATTATAAACAGCAGCACGAACATGAGCAGATGGTCACAGATGAACGCAGCAACAAGAAACAGATCAGTATCAGTATGATGTGACATTTTGCAGTGTTTATTCTTATTATTTATTTATTCATGAGTCTGACAGCCTCAGGGTAGAAGCTGTTTCTCAGTCTAGTGGTTCTACATTTGATGCTCCTCAACCTCCGTCCCGAGGGGAGTGGTGCAAAGAGTGAGTGTGCTGGGTGAGTGAGGTCTTTCATGATGCAGGTGGCTCTTTTTCTGCATCTGGAGGTGTAAATGTCTGTGATGGTGGGGAGACTGACTCCCACAGACTTCTGTGCAGCCTTCACCACTCTCTGCAGAGCTTTTCTCTCTGCAACTGTGCAGCCTCCATGCCACACGTTGATGCTGGAGCACAGGACGCTCTCCACTGCACACCTGTAGAACGAGGTGAGGACTGGGCTTCTCAGACCGGCTCGTCTCAGCCGTCTGAGGAAGTAGAGTCTCTGATGACCTTTCTTGATCAGGCTGGTGGTGTTATTGCTCCAGCTGAGGTTATCATTCAAGTGTACACCCAGGTATTTGTAGCTGGAGACCACCTCCACCGCAGATCCACCTATATACAGTGGGGTGTGGGTGTGTTTGTTCCTTCTGAAGTCCACAATCATCTCCTTCGTCTTCTTCACATTCATGTGAAGGTTGTTCTCTTTGCACCAGCTCTCCAGATGTTCCACCTCCTGTCTGTAGCTGGATTCATCATTATCTGTGATGCATCCCACCACAGCTGTATCATCTGCAAACTTAACAATATGACAGCCTGGATGTGTGGCTATACAATCATATGTGAGCAGAGTGAACAGAAGAGGGCTCAGCACACATCCCTGAGGAGAGCCAGTGCTGAGGGTGATGGTGGAGGAGGAGAAGTTGTGGATCTTCACGGACTGTGGTCTGTCTGTTAAGAAGTCTAAGACCCAGTTACAAATAGAGGGGCTTAGTCCAAGTGTGGATAGTTTGTCTATCAGAGTTTGGGGGATCATGGTGTTGAAGGCAGATGTGAAGTCCACAAAGAGCAGACGCACGTATGAGTCCTTCTGATCCAGGTGGGTGAGAGCAGTGTGGACCACGGAGGAGATGGCGTCCTCTGTTGATCGGTTCTCACGATATGCATATTGATGAGGGTCCTCGTTGATGTTGACGGCTGTCTTGATGTGGGACATGACCAGTTTCTCAAAACATTTAGCGACTATCGGGGTGAGAGCCACCGGTCTGTAGTCATTCAGACCAGTCACTGTGGAGCTTTTTGGGACTGGGATGATGGTGGCGGTCTTCAGGCAGGTGGGAACTGACTCCAGTGCAAGTGAGGTGGTGAAGATGTCAGCCAGCACCTCACAGAGCTGGTCCGCACATTCCTTCAGAACTTTCCCTGGGATGTTGTCTGGACCCGTAGCTTTATGAGGGTTGATCCTTCTGAGACTGCCTCTCACTTCTGCTGCGGTCACCAATGGAGCATGAAGACGATGAAAAGCAGAAGTTGTAGTTCTATTTTGTCAACAGAAGAGAGGAGCTTCACTGAAACAGATCCATGTTGTTCAGTTTCATGATGAGGAAGAGGAGCTTTGAAAAAAGGAGTCCTCAGGACTTTCCCTCAAGTGGAGGAGTTCAAGATTCTGGGGATCTTGTTCCTGAATGGTTGCTTCGGTCGGTCACGGTGAAGTAAGAGTTGAGTTGAACAGCAAAGTTCTGGACTTACTGGTCCGTCTAAGTTCCAACCTACACCGGTCCTGTGTTCATGAGGTATGGATCATGGAAGAAATAACAGATAGGGTGAAGAACTCAGAGCAGAGCTGCTGCTCCTCTGCAATGAAAGAATCAGCTGAGGTGGTTTGTCTGAGTAGGACGCCTCTTTTTGGAGGGTTTCCAGGCATGTCCTACCAGGAAGAGATCCTGGGGCAGATCCAGAACTCACTGGAGGGATTATCCTCTCAATCTGGGAACCAGGGGCGGCCGGCCAATAGGGGACGCTAGGGCGCCACCCCACTGGAACTTCTGGAGCTATTCACCATTTTACATTGAAGACTTAATTTAAATAAATAAATAAAATTAAACAATAAAATAAATATTTCAAAATATACGTATGTTTTTAGTTGTGTAGGATAAATATTTTATGAGTAATGATGAGTTATATTGTTTGTTTCAAAAAAACGTTTTCTGATTGGTGACGTATTTCCGGTCCTGGGGGCGCATAAATCTTATCCATAGACTCTCTTTATAAATGGCGCATGCGCAGTTATTCCACAATGTTACAAAACAATGGGAAGATGCTGGGCGCAGATTTCAGCGCCCTGGACACGTCCAACGTGAGCTCTACCTATCAATCATGTACTTCCGGTCTTAATTATTTATTTTTTTGTCTGAGAAATGAGCCATGCAGTGACTCAAGCAGGCTGGCTCAGGTAGGTTTTAAATCATTGAAAGCCCTTTATCCAATGTCTTTCTGACTGATATGTCTCTCAACTTTTAGAAGTCTCTGTTTGTGAAAAAGCCTTGAGCTGACTGTTTATTCTAAAAGTGGCAACTGGTGAGTTTGTCTCTGGAGCTAGCATGCTAATGCTAGTCTTTATCTAATGCTTATATTATTATATTACATTCCTGACTGATATGCCTCTCAACTTTTAAAAGTCTCTGTTTGTGAAAAAGTCTTCAGCTGACTGTTTATTCTAAAAGTGGCAACTGGTGAGTTTGTCTCTGGAGCTAGCATGCTAATGCTAGTATTTATCTAATGCTTATATTATTATATTACCATTCCTGACTGATATGCCTCTCAACTTTTAGATGGCTCTGTTTGTGAAAAAGTCTTCAGCTGACTGCAAGTGGGAACTGGTGAGTTTGTTTTTTTCTTTGTTTGTTTGTGAAGTTAGGTTGCCAGTGCTAGCTTCCAGGTTATTGTATTATACATTTATTTTAATTTGCTTATGAAAAATGATCAAACATTAATAATGTTATATACTAAATGTCACTGGTGGTGTTTTACTGGTCTCTGATTTCATAAATTTCATAAATAAACAGATTTGAACTGGGAACATTTATTTTCATTTTTGAGAAATAGCCCCTCCTGGTGTACATTCCGGGAGCCGCCACTGCTGGGAACACCGTGTAATCCCCACATGAGGAGCTGGAGAGTGTTTCTGGGAAGAGGTGGTAAAACCAGGTGGTAAAAAATCTAGGGGTGGAGCTTGACTGTAACTTAAAGCTGGATAAACAGATCAGTTCTGTTGTGAAAACCAGCTTCTTTCAGCTCCGTCTGCTTTCTAAAGTAAAGTCACTCCTTAGCCGTAGTGATCTGGAGAAGGCCATCCATGCCTTTTTGAGGTCTAGGCTTGATTACTGTAACGCCTTATATGTGGGCAATAATCAGTCTTCTATCTCCCATTTACAGCTTCTACAAAACTCTGCTGCTCGTTTGCTGACAATAATCAACACACGTAAATATGAACACATCACTCCTGTCCTTTCTTCTCTGCACTGGCTCCTGGTTCAGTTTAGGATGCGTTCAAGCTGCTGCTATATGAAAGTCCACCAGCCCAGCAGAGCTTTATGGTCTGCTGGTCAATATCTGCTGGAGGTGCCTTGCTCATGGTGCAATGACGGGTCCGGTCCTTTTCTGTTGCAGGCCCAACAACCTGAATACTCTTCCCCATGAGCTGCGTGCCATTTCTGATCTGGTTCTGTTCAAAGCCAAACTGAAAACCTACTTATTTAAAAGGGCTTTTAATGTTTAACTTTTAATATTTTTTTTAAATTTCCATCCATCCATCCATTTTCTTCCTCTTATCCGGGGTCGGGTCGCGGGGGTAGCAGCCTAAGTAGGGAGGCCCAGACTTCCCTCTCCCCAGCCACTTGGAGCAGCTCCTCTGGGGGAATCCCAAGGCGTTCCCAGGCCAGCCGAGAAACATAGTCCCTCCAGCGTATCCTGGGTCTTCCTCTGGGTCTCCTCCCGGTGGGACATGCCCGGAACACCTCACCAGGGAGGCGTCCAGGAGGCATCCTAACCAGATGCCCGAGCCACCTCAACTGGCTCCTCTCGATGTGGAGAAGCAGCGGCTCTACTCCGAGTCCCTCCCGGATGACTGAGCTTCTCACCCTATCTCTAAGGGAGAGTCCAGCCACCCTGCGGAGAAAACTCATTTCAGCCGCTTGTATCCGAGATCTTGTTCTTTCGGTCATAACCCAAAGCTCATGACCATAGATGAGGGTGGGAACGTAGATCGATCGGTAAATTGAGAGCTTTGCCTTTTGACTCAGCTCTCTCTTCACCACGACAGACCGGTACAGCGCCCGCTTCACTGCGGACGCTGCACCTATCCGCCTATCGATCTCACGCTCCAGTTTTCCCTCATTCGTGAACAAGATCCCGAGATACTTAAACTCCTCCACTTGGGGCAGGACCTCCTCCCCGACCCGGAGAGGGCACGCTACCCTTTTCCGGCTCAAGACCATGGCCTCGGATTTGGAGGAACTGATCCTCATCCCGGCCGCATCGCATTCAGCTGCAAACCGCTCCAGTGAAAGCTGTAGATCACGAGCTGATGAAGCCAATAGGACCACATCATCTGCAAAAAACAGAGAAGCGATTCTAAGGCCACCAAAACGGATCCTCTCAACACCTTGGCTGCGCCTAGAAATTCTGTCCATAAAAGTTATAAACAGAATCGGTGACAAAGGGCAACCTTGGCGGAGTCCAACTCTCACCGGAAACGAGCCTGACTTACTGCCGGCAATGCGGACCAAGCTCTGACACCGGTCGTACAGGGACCTAACAGCCCATATCAATGGGCCTGGTACCCCATACTCCCGGAGTACCCGCCACAGAACCCCCCGAGGGACGCGGTCGAATGCCTTTTCCAAGTCTACAAAGCACATGTAAACTGGTTGGGCAAACTCCCACGCACCCTCCAGGACCCTGTTGAGGGTGTAGAGCTGGTCTAGTGTTCCACGACCAGGACGAAAACCACACTGCTCCTCCTGAATCCGAGGTTCGACTATCCGACGGACCCTCCTCTCCAGAACCCCTGAATAGACCTTACCAGGGAGGCTTAAGAGTGTGATCCCTCTATAGTTGGAACACACCCTACGGTCCCCCTTTTTGAATAGGGGAACCACCACCCCAGTCTGCCAATCCAAGGGAACTGCCCCCGATGTCCACGCGATATTGCAGAGTCGCGTAAGCCAACACAACCCCACAACATCCAGAGCCCTAAGGAACTCAGGACGAATCTCATCCACCCCCGGAGCCTTGCCACCGCGGAGCTTTTTAACCACCTCGGCGACCTCAGCACCAGAGATTGGAGAGCCCGATCCAAAGTCCCCAGGCTCCGCTTCCTCAGTGGAAGACGTGCCAGTAGGATTGAGGAGGTCTTCGAAGTATTCCGCCCACCGACTCACAACATCCCGAGTTGAGGTCAACAGCACGCCATCCCCACCATAAATGGTGTTGGTCGCGTACCGCTTTCCCCCCCTGAGACGCCGGATGGTGGACCAGAATCGCCTCGAAGCCGTACGGAAGTCATTCTCCATGGCCTCTCCGAACTCCTCCCACGCCCGAGTTTTTGCCTCAGCAACCACCCGAGCCGCATGCCGCTTGGACTGCCGGTACCTATCTGCTGCTTCCGGGGTCCCACAGGCCAAAAAGGCCCAATAGGACTCCTTCTTCAGCTTGACAGCATCCCTCACCGCCGGTGTCCACCACCGGGTTCGAGGGTTGCCACCACGACAGGCACCAACAACCTTGCGGCCACAACTCCGATAAGCTGCCTCGACAATAGAGGCGCGAAACATGGCCCACTCGGGCTCAATGTCCCCCGCCTCCCTCGGAACGTGTTCAAAGCTCTCCCGGAGGTGGGAGTTAAAGCTCCGTCTTACGGGAGACTCTGCCAGACGTTCCCAGCAGACCCTCACAATACGTTTGGGTCTGCCAGGTCTGACCGGCATCCTCCCCCACCATCGGAGCCAACTCACCACCAGGTAGTGGTCAGTTGACAGCTCCGCCCCTCTCTTCACCCGAGTGTCCAGGACATGCGGCCGCAGATCAGATGAGACGACAACAAAGTCGATCATTGAACTACGACCTAGGGTGTCCTGGTGCCAAGAGCACATATGGACACCCTTATGCCTGAACATGGTGTTCGTTATGGACAATCCATGACGAGCACAGAAGTCCAACAACAGAACACCACTCGGGTTCAGATCAGGGGGGCCGTTCCTCCCAACCACACCCCTCCAGGTCTCACTGTCATTGCCCACGTGAGCGTTGAAGTCCCCCAGCAGAACAAGGGAGTCCCCAGGAGGCGCACCCTCCAATACCCCCTCCAAGGACTCCAAAAAGGGTGGGTAATCTGCGCTGCCGTTCGGCGCATAGGCACAAACAACAGTCAGAGCCCGTCCCCCCACACGTAGGCGAAGGGAGGCTACCCTCTCGTTCACCGGGGTGAACCCCAACGTACAGGCACCGAGATGGGGGGCAACAAGTATGCCCACTCCTGCTCGGCGCCTCTCACCAGGGGCAACTCCAGAGTGGAAGAGTGTCCAACCCCTCTCAAGGAAACTGGTTCCAGAGCCAGAGCCATGCGTTGAGGTGAGTCCGACTATTTCTAGCCGGAACCTCTCAACCTCACACACTAGCTCAGGCTCCTTCCCCACCAGAGAGGTGACATTCCATGTCCCAATGGCCAGCTTCTGTAGCCGAGGATCAGACCGCCAGGGTCCCCGCCCTCGGCCACCACCCATTCCACAATGCACCCGACCCCTTTGGCCCCTCCCACAGGTGGTGAGCCTATGGGAAGGGGGACCCACGTCTCCTCTTCGGGCTGTGCCCGGCCGAGCTCCATGGGTGAAAGCCCGGCCACCAGGCGCTCGCCAACGTGCCCCTCCTCCGGGCCTGGCTCCAGAGTGGGGCCCCGGTGACCCGCGTCCGGGCGAGGGAACATTGTTTCCACCCATTGGTATTGGTAGGGGCAGGGGTATACCCACTCCCTTTCCGTTTTCTGTTGTCCTACTCAGAGTGGTGTTATGCCCTCATTGGATGCATTTCCTGGTCCTAGGGTTCATAATCCTGTTAACTACCATGCCAGCACACCTATGCCCCATGTCACACCTACACCAACTCCTGCTAGTGACAGTTCTGAGGGTGCAGATGTCCAAATGAGGTCTGTTATCCAGGAGATAGGACATCAGTTGGCTGACAGCATCATGTCACACATGCAGCCACACAGCACAGTTGCTCCCAGTTCTACAACCACACATACTATAGTGGGTAGTGAGGGTCAGCCCGGCTGTGTGTCTGGTGTTTCTCAGGTTCAGGTTGTCATGCAAAGGAAGGTCAAAGAACCTCCATGTTTTGCAGGTAATGGCTCAGACTCAATTACAGTGCATGACTGGGAAGATCAGATGAGAACATTTATTAAGAAAAGTGATGTTAGGATTGAAGAACAGGCTGACGAAATCCTTATGCATTTGAAGGGAAATGCTAAGGACGTAGTTAAGTTTGGGATTAGAAATAGCAACACTGACATTAAGGCTAACCCTGATATAATTTATGGTCTCCTCAGGAAACACTTTAGCTCTACTAGGTACTCTGTTGTCCCCTTAGCGGACTTTTACTCGACTTTACCTAAAGACCAGGAAGACCCATATGACTACTGGCTGAGACTAAACAGAGCAGCTGACTTGGCTTCTGATTGCCTGAGAGAGCAGGGCAAATCATTTGAAAACCCTGCGATGGAGGTGACCTGTATGTTTATTAGGAATTGTCCCTGTAGAGACCTGGCTCTCACTTTCAGGTCCAAACCTATCGACAAATGGTCTGCGTATGAAACGCTGGAGGTGATGAATGAGTACCACGCTGAAGTGAGCTGTAAAGAAACTCCCTCAGTGCATCTCGAGAGGACGTGGACATTACTGTGCACAATACAGAGGTGAGCCATGGACTGGTCCCTACACACTATGGTCAGGAACGCCCGTAGACACATGGTACACAGTATGTCTCTCTGGCAGAGGTGATGTCTATGTTAGAGAGGGTTCTGCTGCATGGAGCCTCTAACCAGTCGCAAGTGAGATAGCGAACTCCACCCAGGCGACCTGTAGATGGTACAGACTATATTGATGGTTTTACTGGTAAGCCATGCATTATCTGCAAAAGCGATGGCCACAGTGCCTTGTCACATTGCCGAGAAAATAGGCTTTGTTTCAAGTACTATGCTCCAGGTCATTCACGCCGAGACTGTCCAACCAAAAGAGCTGCCCCAGAACATCAGGAGAACTGACTGGTTTGTGCCCAGTGGAGGACAGTGCAGACAAACCCAATAAACCTCCCACCACTACTGAGTTACCAGAAATGCAAGATAATGCATCCCTCTATGAGTTGTACAGTAGTACATTGACCCCATCCAAGAAACTGATATTTCAGGGATCCCAAAGAATAGCAGAAACTGACAGCCTGTTCTACACACCTGTGTCAATACAGAACGGCCCCACCCTCAAAGCACTGTTAGACAGTGGGTCGATGGCTTGTACAATCAGTGAGTACTTTGTTAAATCCCTTTTACAACAGTCTCCTGATATCACAAGAGGCACAGCTGATGATTATGTCTTTATAGGCTGTGGTGGACAACGTGTTTTCCCCAAAGACATATATGACCTTGATGTCATGGTTTATGGATGTAGGATGGTCATTCCAACAATGGTTGTTCCAGGCCAGACAGAACAAATGATCCTTGGCAGCAATGCCATCAAGC
>JBBPBX010062641.1:0-15207 GCA_038048925.1 Garcialebias charrua
TAAGGATCTAAGATATGCGCTAAGCAAACGCCAAACCGTACGCCAAAAGATCTGAGATAAACGCTAAACACTAATAATGCAAAATAATATGGCGTAACAACAGCAGCCTGAACATAAGTCTGTTGTGAACATATGGGCATGCATGAATACAGCAGCATGAGATAATTAACAGCACAGATAAGTCGCATATCACCAATCAAAGTGGTATAAAAGTGTTTTTTTGTTTTCCTTACAGTGATTTTCCTGGTTAGGGATTTGTGAATCTAACAGCTTCAGGGTAGAAGCTGTTCCTCAGTCTAGTGGTTTTACACTTAATGCTCCGCAGTCCTCTGCATGAGTGTGTGGGGTCCTTCATGATGCAGGTGACCCTCTTCCTGCATCTGGAGGTGTAGATGCCTGTGATGGTGGGGAGACTGACTCCAACAGACTTCTGTGCAGCCTTCACCACTCTCTGCAAAGCTTTTCTTTCTGCAGCTGTGCAGCCTCCATGCCACATGTTGATGCTGGAGCAAAGGATGCTCTCCACTGCACACCTGTAGAAGGAGGAGGTGAGGACTGAGTTTACCAGTCCAGCTCATTTATTTGGTTCTTGTAGTTTCTTCATCCACTCCTTCTCAACACAAAGGTCAGTCTGAACTGTTCCTCACAGGAGTTTACATAAAGTATTGTGGGACTTGTCAGAAGTTTATGGGCACGTTTGTTTATGGGGAAAAGCATTTGGACAGCAATGTTGTCATTTCACATTAACTAGTCCGCTTCCAAAAGCCAGCTGTTGAACAAGCAACAGGGACAGCTTGGTGCAGTTGGCCAACACAGTCCAAAATTACATTAATCTTACAGAGGCACTCATAAAGATAGTTAAATGGCCAAAAACTCCTTGATGGAGATCACACAGACATTGTGCACTTAGTCTGTCTGCCAAAAAGGGTGTCATTCTCTTCACAACATATTCATGATCATACGACAGATGTAGGCATGGAGTGGCATCACTGTGCAGAAGAGACCCTTGCTGTGCCTAACTGCAGTGGGAGGGGTTTCCCGAAGCTCTGCATCGTCTGTCTCATGGACTATGATGTGTGTGTGTGTGTGTGTGAAAACAGATGTCTTGCAACCATTGTGAGCTGATTGCTTAGTAAATGGTAAATGGACTGTATTTATATAGCGCCTTTCTATCTAATTAAGATACTCAAAGTGCTTTACACTACAATCTGTTACCTCATTCACCAATTCATACAGCACTCTACTATATCTGTACAGAGATAATCTGAAACAGTAGTAGTAGACCAATCAGTGCTTTTTAGATACATTCATACCTGGATGGACACACATCAAAGGCAATGAGGGGTTCTGTGCATTGCCCAAGCACACTTCAGCATGTGGCTGCTGGTGGAATCGAACACCCAACTCTCCCATTGGAGGATGACTGCTTTAACCACTCAGCCACAGCTGCCCCTAAAGCTTGGCTTCAGATGTAGTACAAAACGAGCTTTAGAGATAAGGTGAGGAGCTCTGTCATCTGGGTGGAGCACAAATATGTGACAGTGTTCTTACTCATTGAAAGTAGGTGGTTTCAAAGAGGAGGAGCAGTTGAGCTGAGGTGGTGCAGACATCTGATTAGGATGCATCCTATGCACCTGCCTCTAAACTTGCTGAGGGATTAGAGATATCATTTCCGTTCTGGGAATTCCTTATGTTGTCTGGGTTTTCCTCTTGGAGCTGTTTCCTGCGGGACCTGACCAAAAACAAGTACCGTATTTTACGGTGTATAGGTCGCACCTTTTTATGTTTTTTTCAAGGCCTGCGACCTATACTCAGGTGTGACCTATATATGGCTTGTTATCACTTTCGGCAAAACAAATTTTTAAATCCAGCTCATTTCACAATTACGTTCATTTATTAAGGAAAAGTTCAGCTCAGACATATATTTGCTATAATTTTTATCAAACAAATAATTGTTTTTAAGTGTTAATCTTCTTAAAAGCCTTGCTGTGCGCTCCTGTGGCAGACATTTACAGCAGAGCTAAACGTAGGTGCGACCTATACACCAGTGCAACCTATCTAGGGATTTTTCCAATCTATTGGTGATAATACATAGTTCCCAGACACGCCCCAGTATTGCGCAATAGCTCCGTCCGCACCATATCTGTAGGCAGAAGAAAGGCAAAGATGGCGAACAAGCAGACACGAACAACCAGAGCAAATTATACGGACAAAAACACAGCCACCACAGCTTCACCAAGGAACAAGAGAAAATGGCAGTGGTCGGAGTTAAACACAGCTTTAAATCCAAAAAAGATGTGTAAACTGTCTCAATCATATCTAACCAGCTAAATAAAGGTTTAACTAAAATAACACACAGCCAGCACAAACACCAAGCTGAACACGACCAGAACCAGCACTTTTGAGTGTTACCGTAGCATGTTGTTAGCACTGGAGCGGAGGGTCCCTCGCTCAGGTCAGACGGCGTGGAACCATCGCGGTTGCGGGGGCACGTCCCATGGGACCGACGCGTCGCCCGCACGACTTGGCTCCAGTCCTCCTTTCCCCACTGGGGTGGTCTCCATGCCGGTCCGGAGGACCGGCTTGGACCGTGAGGAGGCCATTGTTGCGTTAGCGAGATGCTAAGCTAACCACAGCATGCAAGACGGTGTCGTTAAATAATGAAAAAAAAAACAGCTCTAACACACAGACAGTTGTACTCTAACATTGTTTCACAAAATGATTTATGTAGAATATTTTGTTTACCGGCCAAAAGCAGATGTCTTCAGAGCAGATCCAAGCAGAGTTGGGGCTGCAAGCTGCAGCTGTGAGCTCCTCCGATGAGATAAATCCTTCATGTTTACTTTTTTTTTTGATTGAGTGAAACCTGCGCGTTGCCCAAACGTCTACCCGACTGGAACACCCACTGACACAACACGAAGTAACCATTGTAATTAATTAGAAATTAACAAAAAAAACAACGTGAAAAATGGACATCCATTTGAATGCGCTCAAACTGCAGCTAAACCTACAAGTGGGAGGGTCAAACAGGACAACCCACAGATGTGACGTCACATGGGAACTATGTATTGGACAATGCGACCTATACACAGGTGTGACCTATACACCAGAAAATACTATCATTTTAAATTAGCACTATAAACCAAGAATTCATTGAAGGGCTACATACTCACTGCTGCCTTGCATGCCAAGGTTCTAAATAAAAGATTAAGTGTGATCTGTTAAAATATGGGATATGTGACTCTATGCTACTACCACAATAAAGTCACAGCTAATAAAACTGATCTCATAATTTTTTACCCTAACTTTTCTCAGGGGATGGGGGTGTTCTCTCTCATGTCTGTGACCATAACATGAGCTTCAAGAAATTTAGACTTCACTGTCAACCAGTTCTTTTGTTTTTGTTTGTCTGTTAGTAGCTAAGTTCAGTTGCCAGCAGTGACATTGATTAAACAGTTCAGGGACATGGGAATGAGGTTTTAGCATCTACAAGGGAACAGTGACACTAATGCTGGATGAGAAATGATAGTTTAGATGTAATCATTAGTAAAACAGAGCTGTCTTTTCACAAGTTTACCAAATTTACTAAATTTGTTCTCTTTTGTCTTTTTTCATCAACTTCAAAAGGTTGAATTTACCACATACTTCTGTTTGTTGTGTTTTTCAGTACTGAATGCACAACTTACACAGAAAAATGGGCAAACAATGTGACCTATAACCAAAGTTAATTAAACAGCAGAGTGACAGATTATTTATGTTATTCCCACGACATGGGGACTGAGGTTACTTAAGATAAAGATGTTTCAGACATTCCAGGTTTACATTAAGATAAATGTACTTTAAATTGGAGGCAATATGTTTCTGTTAAATACCCTGAAGTTCTTTCAGTTCTCAACATTAGGATACCTCAAAATGTAATGACTCCCTTTGATTTAATGGCTTTCTTTTGAATTTTAGGGAAGAGTTCAGTTCATGGTGAAAGCGTAGAAAGCATTACCTTCATGTACAGATGTATTATACATATACATATATGTAACATATTTATTTATTTATTTAATTTATTTATTTTTTCATTTATTTTTTTTCTTTGGCAAACTAACCACCTCTATCATTTGAGAAAACTATCCATTCTAGTTATTATATTGCTTAAAGTATAGTTTACTCAAATGATTGGGGTGGCTGAAGATTAATATTTGGGGGCCAAGGCCACCACTGGCTACCCCCTGGCTCCTCCTCTGCACTTGGTGGTGGATACAGTGTCTCCCTCTACTCACCAGGATCCATTCTTCTGCTCTGCCTCAGATGTTCAGAAGGCAATAAAATAAAATAAAAACTTTCTGTTCCTCTCTACAGTGTAACTCCTCCCCACTTGAAAATCTCAAACCAAAATCATTTAGGTTTACTTTGATCCTGTGTTCAGTTCCAGTTCAGACAACGGCTCATCTCCAAAACTACATACATTCACTATTCAAATATCTCAGTGATGGTAGACATCGACTTACTGCTTGTATTTATCATGACAGTATCCAGGGTTTCACTTCCGTACTTGTACATTATTTGGACCAATTACTCTAAAGCTGCAGATGGTTCCCCTTAAGACCAAAAGTAGTTTTATTAAAGCTAGGGTATGTAAGATTGTAATGTAGTCTGTAACTTTTCAAACAATATATATTTTAACAATTTCTTCACTCTGTCACTAGATTGATGTTAGAGAGGTAATCTCTGAAAAAACTAAAAAAAATATTGTCCCCTTGCTTCTCCAGGTGGTAAATAAGCATTTCTAAAAAGAAAAAGTGACCCGCCATTTTCCAGCCAATAAAAACAAAGTTTGTAACCAGCCAATAAAAACCGAGCTTGAATTTGAATCAGCCAATAAAAACAGAGCTTGAATTCAAATTTCAACAGACCACAAGGGGGCAGAGCCATATATGGCTCTGAGGGGGAGGGATCAGAATGCTTTGCTTGTTGAAATTTTTTCTAAGTGCTGATGTTCTACAGAAACTGCAGACTGAACCTTTAACAACAGTTGTACACAATTTCTGCTGAGCGGAAACTAAAGAGACAATAACTTCCTTTAATTTGTATTTAAACTATGAGAAGCTTGCTTTGGTGTTTTTGGACCCATATGTTTGTCTGTTTCTATAATTACTGTTAGTGGAAAATGCAGGTGCAACCCTAACGAGTAGTTGTGTGTTCATGTTCAATGTTTGGGACCAAGAAGATGTGCTGCTTTGGTATTCTCATGACTACTCATGTATTTATTTACAATAGCTGTGTCCTGGCAGAGCCAGAGTGGTGTTTAATTGCTGTCGTAGCTGCAATGAGCCACTCGTGGGTGTGTGTGTGTGTGTGTGTGTGTGTGGGGGGGGTGGTGGTTTCAACTCGTCATTTGCACAGGAGTGCTTCTGAAATCAACAAACAGCACATTACAGATATTTCCAATCCATCTACCAGGACCGGCAATTTGAGCTCACAGGTGCTGATCGGCGTTCTGTGAAACATAATTCGCCATGTGATTGGCTTCATTGTTGCAGCTCCGGGCTGTTTATGCGTCTGTCTGTCCAGCTGACACAGCTGGCGAGACGGAAGGATGGGTGAATGGATGTTTTGGATGTCATGCCTCCCCTTGAGGCTGAATAAACAAACATTTTGAAGTGCATGCATGGAGAATTCCTCTCAGCAAATATTAACTTTGTGTCTTCCTGTGATGCAGCATGAATTTCAGGTATATGGCTTTCAGAGACTAAAGCACACAAACGGCTCAGTCTCAGCTCTCCGTCTGGTCTGTTTTCCACTTGGTGTCTGTCCCGGCGCTGCTTGTTTACAGCCCCACACAGTTAATTAGCCATTTTATGGCTGATTTACAGCCCAACGGGCAGACAGAGAAGATGCTCACTGTCTTGTCCTTGTTGTCCACTCAAGGACTTGTCAGTAGAGGCATTTAACACCAAACAAATGCATGAGAGCAAACACACTGAGGTGGTCTGTTCAAACCAAAGACAGTGCACACTGCAGACACTCATAAATAAAGTTTAAAGTGAATATTATCGTACACCTACTCACTTTTATGTCAAAGCATAACTCTATTGTGTTTAGCCATGTATCAGGTTAAAAGGCGTTCAATACAGGATCAACTGGACTTTATTTGTTGCAGAAAACGTTTCGACTTCTGTCCAGAAGTCTTTTTCAATTCTGAATGGAAGCTGTGAGAACGAGAAGTTTTATACAGGCTTACAAGTCACGCACCAACATATGAAATTGGAAACTGAGATAACACCACAAATTAACTAAAATGCCCATTCTATTTAAATTGACAAAACGACACATCCCAGCTTAAACAAAAGGGGGTTTGTAACACATACATGTAAATTGAAAGATCACACCTAACAGTAGGAGGTTCCTTGTCTGTATGGACTTCCAAAAATACACAAAGAAGGTACACCTCTCAGACCCATCGTGAGCAGCATGAACTCAGTGACATACAATGTTGCTAAACATCTGGCGGGTATTTTAGCTCCTCTGGTTGGAAACACACCTCATCATATTAAAAACTCCATTGATTTCACCAACAAAGTTCAACATTTGAAGCTGACCCCGGGAGAAACTCTTGTATCGTATGATGTGACTTCCCTGTTCACATGCATACCCATTTCTGAAGCAATAGAAACTGTCAAAAAAAGACTTCTACAGGACAAGGATTTGGACAAAAGGACCAACTTAACCCCAGACCACATCTGCACCCTGCTGGATCTCTGCCTCTCCACCACTTATTTCAAGTTCAATGACAGTTTTTACAGACAGAAGCACGGCTGTGCCATGGGATCTCCAGTGTCACCCATTGTTGCAAACCTCTACATGGAGGAAGTGGAACAGAGAGCCCTAAACTCCTATGAGGGGACAACTCCAAGCCATTGGTTCAGATACGTGGATGATACCTGTGTCAAAATCCAAGCCAGGGAGGTGGAAGCGTTCACCAGACACATTAACTCTGTTGATAACAACATCAAGTTCACCAGAGAGGATGCTAACGACAATAAGCTGCCTTTTTTGGACTGTTTGGTGCATATGGAGGGAGATGACAGTCTCAATATTGAAGTTTACAGAAAACCAACCCACACAGACCAATATCTCCTGTTCGACTCTCACCATCCACTGGAGCACAAACTTTCTGTCATCAGAACTTTACAGCATCGGGCAGAACACATCCCCACAAGGACAGAAGGGAAGGAAAAGGAACAGAAACACATCAAAACATCTCTGCAAACATGCGGATATCCCAACTGGGCGTTTGTCAAGTCAGCAAGGAAATCTGTTAAACACAATAATGAACAGAAAAAGTCTAACAGACGGAAAAACATTGTCATTCCTTATGTTGCTGGAGTCTCAGAGAATTTCAGAAGGATTTTCAACAAACACAACATCCCAGTACACTTCAAACCCAGCCGGACTCTCAGACAGAGGCTGGTGCATCCGAAGGACAGAACCCCCACACACAAACAGAGTGGGGTGGTTTATGCAGTCCAGTGCAGCGAAGTCTGCTCAGACCGTTACATCGGAGAAACGAAANACAACTCCCATTCTAAATGCACTGATGTACTGTAAATACAACAAAGTAACTTTCTGGCAAAGAATAAAAAAGAAAGCTTATTTTATTGAAAAAAGAAAAGAAAATGGCATTGACCCCCTTCTAGAAAAGTGAGCTTTGCTCATGACACTATGTAATTTCACAACATGTTGATGGATGCTTTTTAAAATGGGGTATGTGATTATAGAAGGATGCTTTTCCTATTTCCTCAATGCATTAAAGTTTAATGTTCAAATAGAAATGTGGTGATTTGATCTGATCTCTCCCTCTAAACATGTTTAGTTATGGTAACCATCTTTTGGTCCAGGATAATCGTTTCACTCATGTCCTCTCCTTGGCTGAACTTTTTTTTTTAGCATGAAATATCAGACCACATTTCAGGAAACATATTTTTTCTGCCATTGGAATATTTTACTTACCGGTACATAGTATGTTACAGATCAACAGTTTTCACCCTCATTAGAAAGTAGTCAGTAGAATACACATTTTACTAACACAACCCACACAATAGGAATGGGTGTCAGAGAGACAAAAACGCTTAGCAGGTTCATGAAGGATTCTGAAATGAAAATTTTCCTATTGAAATTCTAACTTTGGATTTAAATGTCTGAGTGGAGGCTCAATGTAGATTTGTCATTAAAATGCAAAACATTCTGCCTGCAGTGATGTATACTGAGGCAGAGAAATTAACATAAATTAGATTTTTCAGCACACCAAACCAGCACCTTTTTCTTTCAACATGCAACAAATGAAAATATATTTATTCAACATGCAGTCATTCATTATTCATGTTTACTGTATTTATGTGCGCCTCATGATTGCTTTGTTCGGAGTTAGCTCTCATGTCAGCACGAAGCCGTTTGATGGCTTACAGCGTAACTCCTTGAAATGGAGCTGGTTCAGATGTAATGAGTGTCTACAGACACTCCAGCTCAGTCTGCCGAGTTCAGCAGCTGTCCTAAAACAGCTTGGCCACTCACTTTGAAAGTGAGTTGCACAGGACATCCTGGTGACCAAGTGGCTCAAACTTCCTGCCTCATCTGTCACCTCAGATTTTAGGGTCCAATCTCTTTATTATGGCAGACTGGTTCAAAGGACAATTCTGTCTAGTGTTGTAAACCACTAACCCCTGACCATTTGTGCCTTCTTGTCAACACTAGACCAAGAATACCAGACATTTTGTGTAAAAGTTTGCAAAAGTTATTTTCTCACATATACAGTAACGTGTCATCTTTACTCTAACCACACTGTCAAAAGTAACATGGTTAATGTGCAATCATAAAAAAAAAAAAAAAAATTGCTTGAGCTTACGGTAAGTGGGTTAAGGCATTAGGCTCCTTGATCTACCGGTACTGTGTTTAACATCAATGCATTTTTATTTTTATTTTTTCTCTATGACTACATTCCTTTCTGTTGATGTATTGAAATGCAGTTCAGTAATTTCATTCCTCCACTATGGCTATTATAATATATTTGGAACTTAAAAAATGTGGCAATTTTTTTTCTGCAACATAACCAATTAAAAGGCATACCACACCTCAAGTTATCTAGATTGGGGAGAAAAAAAAAATCCATAACTGAGTTGACACAAAGTAATGAATGAAGTCCTTACTACAATTCAAAGCAACACTCATAAAAAAAAAAAAACAAAAAAAAAAAACATCATGCTTATTTCTTCTCGTTTGTTCACTTTGCATTTCAAAGGCAAGGCCTTCCCAACTCGTCACACTCCGGTTAACAGTTTAATCCTGACACGGATGGTGCACATGGCAATCCTTTGTGAGCAGACTCCTTAATGTCCAATTGCTGAATGGTAGGGAAGTGTTGAAATCAGCAGGAATGAATGAGGAAGGAAGGCACAGAAAAGGAGATGATCCATAGGATACTTTACCAGAAGTCACAACAATTGATTGCAATCAATAAGCAAGAGACATTAGTGAGTAGGTTTACGAGGGAAATAAAGTATGTAGAGAGCTGGTAGCCAAACAGTGAATGAAGATTAAACTCTTTTAGACTCAGCGTACTCAAAGTAGGTGTTATGTGCCTTTTTTCATTCAACCTTTATTTATACAGGCTAGCCTCGTTGAGTCACGGGGACTCATTTACAAGAGGGACCTGTCTCACTCACACCAAACAACCATCCATTCTCACACTCACACCTAGGGTCAATTTAGAGTCACCAATCAGCCTAACAAGCATGTTTTTTGGTCTGTGGGAGGAAACCGGAGTACCCGGAGGAAACCCACGCATGCACGGGGAGAACATGCAAACTCCACCCAGAAAGGCCCCGGACCGGGATTTGAACCGGCAACCTTCTCGCTGAGAGGCAGCAGCTCTACCAGTTGTGCCACCGTGCTGCCCACATGCCTTGCTGTGCATCAGTGTCCAGTGTGGCAACAAAGATGGAATGGCAAGAATAAATGTGATAATTCTAAGCATCAGTAATTTGCTGTTTTGCAACTGAAATATCACTGGCTACATTGGCATCTAAGGTAGTCAAAGAGCTGAAGTAGAATGAATGAGTGCACGTCCTTATTGAACAACTGTTGCTTCTCAGATGATTATAAACTGTTGGTTTACCATTTGTAAATACAAAATGATGAGGCATTGGACAGCCTCAATTAGATGAACATACATTATTATTGGATAACTGTAGTGGCTTAAATCAGCCACTAGGGAGCAC
The DNA here is from genome assembly GCA_038048925.1 of Garcialebias charrua. Classification (NCBI taxonomy): domain Eukaryota; kingdom Metazoa; phylum Chordata; class Actinopteri; order Cyprinodontiformes; family Rivulidae; genus Garcialebias; species Garcialebias charrua. The sequence goes on from JBBPBX010062641.1 coordinate 10,269, forward strand.
AAGCCTATGTGTCTCTTGTGCCGGTCCCAAGCCCCGGTAAATGTTAGGGTTGTGTCAAGAAGGACATCCAGCGTAAAACACATTTTTCAAAACTAATATACAAGTTTATCTAAGTGGCAGCATACATGTACTGGATTGGTCGAGACCGGAGTTAACAACTGCCATTAGTGCTGTTGACAAACAGGGTGCCGGGGGAAATGATGCTACTGTTAGTGGACGTCCATGAGGAGGGAAATAGTTCAGGAGAGAGGGAGAAGAGGAAAGTCAAGAATGCATGAGGGTGGCAACTGTAAACATGGGGACAATGACAGGCAAAGGTAGAGAACTGGCTGACATGATGCCGAGAAGGAAGGTGTTGATGTTGTATGTGTCCAAGAGACCAAGTAGGCAGCAAGGGGGCAGGGTTTAAACTGTTTTATCATGGTGTGGATAAAAAGAGGAATGGTGCAGGGGTGGTCCTGAAGGATGAGTTGGCAAATAATGTTTTAGAGGTGAAAGAAGTGTCAGATAGGGAGATGTGTCTGAAGGTAGAATGTCTGATTCTAAAGGTTGATAGTGGTTATAATCCACAAGCTGGATGAGAAGTAGAGGAGAAAGATACATTTTGGAAGGATATGGATGAAGGGATATAGAGTATTCCCAGAGAGGAGAGAGTGGTGATCAGAGTAGGGCTGGGCGATTAACCAAAATTAATATCTCAGTATTTTTTTAAACAAAAATCCCGATATACAATATATATCTCAATACTTTTTCTTTCCATAAAGTAATAAAAATATATATTTGAGTCAAAGTTTTGACCCAATTGTCACACAGGCACATTTATTAACAGGCGTAACTGTACAAAATGAATGCCTAAAAAACAAACTATTTGCATTTATTAAATAGTTTATTTTTTAGACATCTATTTACATATATTATTAAATAATAATCTTCTTCAGCTGGGGGCAACTGTGGTTGAGAGGCTAGAGCAGTTGTCCTCTAATGGGAGAATTGGGGATTCGATTCCACCAGCAGTCACATGCTGAAGTGTACCTGAGCAAGACACTGAACCCCTCATTGCCTCTGATGTGTGTCCCATCAATGTATGAATGTGATAAAGCGCTGATTATTCTTTGTACACATCTAGTAGAGTGCTGTTTGAATGGGTAAATGAGGGCACAGATTGTGTAGTAAAGAGCTTTGAGTGTCTTGATAAGATAGAAAGGTGATATATATATAGTCCATTCAGCTGTGTCGCCTTCACGTTAGTCAGCGTGAGTGAACTGCAGTAGTGAGCCTCTACTTGGAACCTGACCTGATGCCTTGAAATGGTTCAAAACTCATTTAGCTGTGCTGTGTGCCTTTTTAGAGGAACACAGAGAGGAAGCCCAACATTAACAAATCAGCAGTTTATCATATCACTAAAGACACAGTCCTTAGCGGCTAACAAGACGGCTAACGCTTTAGCTGTCTTGTTCCAGCCCTAGATCAGAGCAGATCTGAATGTACTTGATGCTGAAGGAAACAAGAGGGAATGAGGAACAGAAATGAATGTACTTCATGCTGAAGGAAACAAGAGGGAATGAGGAAGTGATGCATAGGCGTCACAACCATTATATGTGAAGGGGACAAGTTTCCCCCACATTCAAAGAACGTTCATTCTCATTGAAGAGGGGAAAGCCAAAAGAATAAAAAGAACAGTAACAGCTTAAGATAGATCTAATTTTATTTATTGAAATTATATAAAATGTGTGAAATGAGTTATATGTAAGCACATAAGCATTTATTGAAACATCCACCTGATTTTGTTATGCATAAGCTGAAGGCATTTTTCATAAACTACCCATGTCATTATCAATCTTCCACTTTCCACGACCCATTGATGAGGATAGTAGAACCACTGCACATAAACACTGGCAGTTATTTGTCTGATAACAACTAGGAGTTTCTTTGTAAAACCAAAATAAATTAACCAAAAATGCACACCAAAAACAAAACGACAACATAAAAGTAAAAGCACCCAATCACATTTTATTTCGTGCTATAAAACTGAAGATGCCAAATATTGTGTTTGCAAGAATTTGTGACTGTTGCAGTCACTAACACATTAACAGGTATGGTCAGGTTAGTGTCCTCATTATTATACAATCTACAGTCTGTTTGGGACAAATTTCATGTTAGGGAAGTCCAGACACTGAGTTTTGGTCAAACCAAACTGTGATGACTCAGATCAAGCATTGTTCTAATTCAAAAACAAAGAAAAATGCAAAAATCTATCAGGAAAATGTGTCACATTGATGGAAGTACATGCCATATCTACATATTTGTATCAATATTACCACAACGGATATCCAGTCATCCTTGCTATAAGCTCCGACGTTCCTCTACACTCTATTAAAATGTGAATTATTTGCCTTTTGCAGATATAAACCTGGATGTTCTTTATTGTCACTGGTAAGTAGAGTTTTACTCTACCCCCTCTTTTTTTTTATTTTTATAAAAGACAGATAAACTGTTTAAAGCAGAAAGCCTGTGTCCACTGTCTTTTCTGTCCTTCTGAAATTACAATGTACCATAACAGAGCATTATTAGAGTTGATTTATAGCTTCTTCCATGCATAAAACCATTTCATCTTACATTTCTCTTTGTACGACGGGGTTTTGCTCCCAGACAATGATTTTCCAAGGTACTCCGCAGAGCTCATATTGCTATATTGATCACAGTGACACAATCAATTCTCATGCAGTGCAACCTGAGGTCTCAAAGGTCATGCATATCCTAAATATCTTGCCAAGATCTTTACTCTGAGATTTCCCCAGGCTACTTGAAGCCTTTGGCAGTATCATGCACTGTAGATGTTGAACAATATGTTACTTGTTTTGCATATAGAGAAATAATATTTCGGAAAAAAGTGTCTTGTGAAATTTGGCAGAAAAAAGTGAGGCACAACTTGTTAGAAGAGACTAAGACTTTGTCGGGTGCTGTTGTTATTCACACTTGCCTGTCAGCATTTACCATAATCTATTGATAGTGGAACAATATTAGATGTACACTCCACAAATAATTATTTCCTTTTTATTTATCTCCAAACTTTATTGAATATGTGACTTCTATTATTTTTAAATTTGTCAGATGTTTGGAAAACAGCAAAAAAAAAAAAAAAAAAACACTTCAGGCCACAGAAGTTGGCTGTAGTGATTTTATTAAAACTGATTGGACCAGAAACTCTTAAATTCATTGCCTCTGCTACACTTTAATGTTTACAATGCCCCCGAAAGACTGAATAAATCAGCAGGATTTATATTAATAATTTAACCAAATCAGCCTGTGTTGGCACATAATTCAAGTGAAGAAAAGAAGTGACAGTAGTGTTGACTGTACATCTGCAGGCCTGTGAGTCTAAGTGGAAATAAGGATTTGAGACAGGAAATTGCTGCTACATAAAAACAAGAAACCAAGGAGTTAATCAAAGAAACAAATAAATAAAAACCATGTACGCATAACTAAGACTGTTTTTGTGCACATGTGCAAATAATTATCTTTGAAGCCAGAATAAAATAAACTTCTGAGCCTTTGTTTTATTCAGATGGACAGTCAAATCAACAAGCCTCAACTTATCAATAATTACCTACAAACTTCTTGGCAAAGAGAAAGAGACATTTCATCCTGTTTCCAGACGTGCTCCGCAAATGTGTGGTCAACATTTGCAGAGCAACAGAACAGATTAACTTTCTTTGAGAAAAATGTGACTGAATTGAAAATCTTTTCACCCTAAACCTCTGCCTCGTGTGGAAGTGGACTTGAACTTTTAACCCCTAACCTTTGACCTCTCCTGGTCACATGACGAGCTAAGCTGCGGCTCGTTGTGACCTCTGTGGTTAGAGGGGACGCTGCTGCTTTGGGGAGGTCACTCAGTGTTACAGCTAATAACACTCTACACACCTTTAACACTTAAAGCTGCAAGGTGAAGCTGCTTAATCACTCCTGATGGGAACGCATGCCAGACTTTGAAAAATGCATGATTTAAAAAAAAAAAGAGCTGGATAGTGACCATGTGTACATTTTAAACTCTATGCAATTTCTGAAAACTAATCATTACTGAAAATGGATTTTATAAAATGCATTACAGTACTTGTATTTGTTTTTAACTGTATGGTCACTTATGGGGCAGATGTGGGAGAGTTGGGGGTTCGAGTTCACCAGCATGATGAAGTGTCCCTGGGCAAGACACTGAACTCCTCATTGCCTCTGATGTGTGTCCCATTGTTGTATGAAAGTACTGATTAATCTTTGTACAGCTCTAGTAGAGTGCTGTATGAATGGGTAAATGAGGACACAAATTGTCATGTAAAGCGCTTTGAGCATCTCGATAAGATAGAAATATGCTATATATAGGTACAGTTAATTTACCATTCATGTTTTTGAAACAGAGTAACAGCTTATGTACATGATAGAAAGTGTTTATTTGAACTGCAAATAAATACTGTACAGATAATTTTTTTTTTTAAATATCTCGATTCATGCTAAATAATCCAGGTAGAAAAACCCAACAACATTACGTCAGGTCCTATGGAAAAAATCCAGAGGACCTGACACAACTTTGTTGGATTTTTTTCTAACTGGGCAGGAATCAGAATATTATGAATCACTTTGGCCATGACTGCTTCAAACAAGTCAGCGGGGAAGAGGGCGAACTACAGAAACTACCTGAGCACCATCAAACTGGTTGATCCATTATGAGAAGATGCTGTTTATAAGACTGAGTTTGTTGCAGCTCCTCAGACGTTTGAATGAAAGACAAAATGTTTCAACAAAAAGAAACCGTCCAGAGGACATGACTGAACTTTGTTGAAGTTTTCTAAATATTTGGAAACTTTTATTTTATTCATTAGAGCCAGTTCAGCAGGTAACAAAAGCACATGTACTGTAGAGTATGTATGTACTATATACTGTATATATA
>JBBPBX010062642.1:6213-20763 GCA_038048925.1 Garcialebias charrua
TTTAAACCCACTATTCAAAAATAAACAATTAAATGATGCTGTTGATTATGAGGGGTCTGACTTTTCCTATTTGTTTTCAAATAATCCCATTTTTTTATTTAAATGAAGCTGAATGTTGAATTGTTCGTAATGTGCTAAAGTTTCCTTTTTTTTCGGAAAAATCACACAGTTTGGATGTGCAATTTTTTTTGTATTTATTGTTCTAAATGAAACCTGCTGGAAGTGTAGATTGTAATATTTTAGTTGATGCTGACGTGAGTGATGTGGATGGAGCAGAAGCACAAAGAGAAATGGCTTCAAGTGTGCTGAAATCTAATGATGTAATTTGTTATAACAGGTTCGAACAGGGCAGGTAAACAAAAAAAATGATGAATCACTGGTGTCAATTGTGCAATGATGATTGTTCTTTTTGTTTGTTTGTTTCCTATGAGTTCTTCTTACATGTTTGTTGGCGGTCACATGAAGTCATTTTCAAAGCTGCAAAAGAGATTAGATAAATTTACCTTGTGTAAAATTGGACGATTCTGTATGTGTGCATACATATCTTTGCACAATTTGGAGACATTAATTACTCATGACCACTCAAATAGCGAAGCAGGGAAACTTGCTACCACATGCATAAAGACTGATGGAGATGATCACACAGGGAGTAGAATCTGACGCATGGGAGGCAGATGTTTGATATGAAGGGTTTCTGATGTGTGCAGCCTCAGCAGAATGACTGTGTGCTTGTAGGTTAGAAACTGGGTTACTGCACTGAGATTCTGAATATATATGACACAAAGGGACAGAGAAAGCACACATTTTGTTAGGAAAACATGTGCACTTTTGTCTTTGAGGGATCTGGAGGGAGTTTTAGACCTTGGAGGTGAGACATTGGGTTAAAAACGTGGAAAACTTGTATAAAGAAGAACATAAATGAAGGTCTCTTTACTGTATGTTTCATAATATTTTGTTTCTTAACACAGCAATGTGGCGTACCAATGGCAGATGTGAATGATAAGACAATCTGTCCATCAAGCATGTACTTTGTACAATTCAAAGTAAAACATTCTGCTGCCTTCTACAAGATGCATTTGATTGAAAAATACAAAATTGTCTTATAAATACCATAACCAACAATACCTTGGAGCCTTTTCTATTACGTCCAGTTTCCTTCAGTATTTAAACACAGCATGAGCTTGACTGTAAAACGGGACATAATATTTCAATTAAGTTTACAGTCATGCATAATGTACACCATATCTGATGTTGCAGTGTACTTGGTATTTGTTTTGCTCAAGGGTCATTTCAGCTGATGGTGCTCTTCCTGGTTTTGGAGCCTGCTGCAAGCTTGCTTGTAAAACAAGGAGAGCAATTTGAAAAAAAGTCTGCAAACAGGCTGTTCTTTTCCAATGCTTCTGTGAAAAGAAGCCAATCCCAGGAAGGTAAAACTACTGCAGACGCAACAAAACAAATGTCTAACCAGTGAAGGAAACAGGTTAAAGGTGGTTTTTTTTTTTTTTTCATTTATTTGTGCATATACAGTCTATTTTAATACCATCTTTGGAATATTTCAGCACTATTTTTTTCTGGCATGACACAATCTGTTAAGAAGACTGATTAAAATATGACTCTACAGATAGCACAGTTCACTCACACCTGACCAATGAAGAGACTATAATCTCATCTGTGAAGACTCACGCCATCATTAGCTACACTGTATGTTTACATGCGCACATTGTTTTTGACCAGATTGAAATGTTTTCAGATGAAATAATTCAAATGTATTGTTGACGTGGGCACAATCAGTTCACGACAAGCTTTACATGCAGCGGGCTTTGATTCTGAACAGAAGTACTGGCATGCGCAGAGTGGTAAAATCTTAAAAAACCACAGAAGAAGTTTTTTTCTACCTGTATTATTGAGCATGCATCAGGGTACACAGAAGACGTTCTACTTCCAGTTTACTTCCTGGATGAAGTCCTGGACGTAAACAAAACTGAGCGCCCAAAATGGACCCGCAACAGGTTTAAACGAAGGTGGAGACGTTACTGCACTATCTGACTGAGCTATAGGCAATCCAGATCATTTTGAGCTCTTTCAAAGTTTCTAGTAGAAATGTTGTGTCACTCACCGACCAGTTTTGCTTCCCCGACATAGGTCGCACATACGCAGTCGGGTCAGTTTTTCACTATTGGAAAAAAATGAACAGATCAAGCATTTAAATGGTAAATGGAGCTTACTTATCACTTTCCAGCCCCCTATGAGGGGCCCCAAAGCGCTAGACATCCACCCATTCATACACACATTCATACACCGGTAGCATCTCAAAATTTACATGGACACTGTTCAGGTTATAAATCGGCGTAAACCACCCGTTTTGTTCTGATCACAAATTATTTCAGATCATGCTGAATAAACAAAAAATAACCCGAACGGGGCATTTACATGCTGCATTTTTATTCCGAATGGCAGTTTAACCCGATTACTTATGTCCATGTACTATGTAAACATAGTGACTCAACAGGGATGATCTTAAATGGACTGTTTCTGAACCCAATGTTTCAGAATGATGATGACAAGTCCAGTGTGGGTGGGTCTTATCACCAGAGAAGAGATATGAAAGATGAGTAGTCAGTGGCTGTGTGGTTAGAGCAGTTGCCCTCCAATGGAAGAGTGGGGGATTTGACTCCACCAGCAGTCACATGCCAAAGTGTCCCTAAGCAAGACACTGAACCTTCATTGCCTCCAATATGTCTCCCATCATAGTATAAATGTGATAAAGCACTGATTAGTCTCTTTAGAATTATTTGTTCAATTAGCTTTGTAAAGATCTAGTATGAATGGGTAAACGAGGGCACAGATTGTAGTGTAAAGTGTTTTGAGTGCCTTGATAAGATAGAAATGTGCTATATAAGTACAGTCCATATTATTCCAGGGTTAGTAAAAATATTATTAATTTATTTATTCTTGTTTTGTTTGAAGGTCCTGAAGAAGAGACAGGAGGATCCAGCATTGGGAGGAATGGTGTGGAGTAAAACAGAGTGAGCCAGGTAGGTAGGTGATTCAGTGAGTGCTTCCATGTGAAGTTACCAGCTTGTTGGAGAAGATGTTTAAAAATATCCAGGGAATACAAGGTTTGCCTGTCCAGCAGTCCACAAGAAGGTCAGTTACGATGTGTACTCTAGTGAGCAAAGGTGGGCAACGAACCGCTATGGTCCGCTAATGCGCTAATCCGCTTATAGCGTACCTAAACATTTTTATCAGCGTTACAGCGGAGTTACTAACTTTTATAATTCATAAGCGGATTTGTGCTATTTTTATTTAAAATGCAGTACCGCTAATAACTAATTATCTACACAGCAAAATCCGTAGTGTTGTTTTTTCAATGTTAATAATTTTGAGTTAGTGGGTGTTGATTTTGGAGTTGTTTTAACACTTTTAGTGATTAAAAAGCTCTGCGAGCGTTGTCAATCAAGCGAGTTATAAGGTAACACCTGTGACTAAGTTAAATTCACTCCAGGTTGAGTTGATGACAACATCCGGTTCAGACGTGCCACGTGCGGTTTTTCCATTGGTGAACGGACGGAGAAGATGGCAGAGAATTCAACTTGTGTGGATTTTTCGGCTTAAACAAGGTAAGAACATGAACTGAATATATTTACTTCTTCAAGATGATAATTGCTGTATGAATTTGTGATAACTGATATCGGGTGTAAAGCGACTGAATTGATGCTGGCTCATGCATGTAGCTACTAAGCTAGGCTAACTTACTTAGTAGAAATGATATTGTTAATTATAGAAAACTAACCCTTTTTCTATCAAAGATAAAACTGTAATCTGGCTCTCCGACTGATTAAATTCGGTCCAGGTTAATACATTTTACCGGAGAAAAATCACATTTGTTGTCATTCGGTAGGCCTACCATAACTTGTTAGCTTAATGTTGGTGCTTGGTGACAATTATTTATCTGGACAAATAACACTATACTTAGTTAAACGTTACGAGTAGAATGTAAAAATGCAGCGGACATCTTGTCACCTAGAGCCCTTTCTGCAATGCGTAAAATAGAATCCAGTGTAAAAACGTGGAATCTCGCAGAATTCACTTATTTGACTGAGTTTCTGATGTATTTTGGATGCTCCCGCTGCACCTGCCGTGGTAACAGGTGCGGGGGTGAGCTCTGCTGTCTGCTCCCCTCCGGACACAGGAGGGGAGGCAAAAAGCTGCGTCCCGCGCTGCAAACAACAACTCGCTAAAAGCAACGTCCTCCAAAAATATCAAGCTAGGGTAAAGTTTACAACTTTGTGTGTGTGTATGTGGCATGTGCGCGCGCGTGTGTGTGTGTGGCACGCGCGCGCGCGTGTGTGTGTGGCACGCGCACGCACGCGTGTGTGTGTGTGCGCGCGTGTGTTTATGTGCGCACGCGTGCGCGTCATCTTCCATCATCATACCACTTTTATATAAAGCACAAACGTCACAAGTCCCGTACAAGAGACCGACACAACAGGACATAGTTTAAATTAGAGAAGTAAATGAGCTTAGATCCAGTAGGCAAGTTTGCACAAATTATTGCTGTTTGTAGGTTTTATGTTTATGACATATTTAATGTTCACTCAAATTGGTGTGGTGGTGGGGTCCTCCTGGCCCCACCTGATTAAGCTTTTTACAGACGTTTATGAGATTTATATAGCTTATGACTCAGAATAGAAAACCAGTTTAACTTTTTTCATCATAACCTGGATGACAAATATAAAATTTGACAGCACAGTTGGTAGAGCTGCTGTTTCTCAGCAAAATGGCTGCTGGATCAAAGTCCCAGCCTGGGACCTCATGGTGTTTACATGTTCTCCCTCTACATGAATGGGTTTTTTCTCAGTACTCCAGTTTTCTCACACAGATAAAAGACATGCACTTTAGATTCACTGGTGTACACTGTAGGTCTCAAACAATTGCTTGATTTGTAAATGTTCTTTTGAACAAAATCACATTCAAGTCTAACTTAAACCCAGCAGTTAAAAATGGGCCAGTTTGTCATGATCTCCTGGGCCACATTTTCTCCTCAGTCTGCTCCTGCCTCAGTGAACCACGATGGGGTCCATCTAAAAAAATAATTATTTGCACCTGATGAAGTTTAACTGCCACATTTCTCTCCTTTCTCTACAAGGTGCAGTCTAAAGAAGTGACAATGCTGCTAAAGGTGAAGTACCAGAATACCAAGAAGTACATCCGGTTACTGTCAGAGTCTACCTTTTTGGATTTTTTTGCCCAAGGTGAGTAGTCATCTCCAAAGTTGCCCTTAGAAAAACTAACATCAAGCATTTATGCATTTAGGATGGCTATTTAGGTTTACAATTTGAGTATCACTTGGCCCCCCCACCAAAAAACAAAACAAAACAACAACAACAAAAAAACAACTATTGTATTTGTATTGAAATATTGTGTTAATGTCCTAAATTCAAAAGTAAAGCTATTCATAAATGCAAATCACTTACTGCACTTGAGATCAGCATTGTTTTTTAATCTGTTTTTATAATTTTCTTTCTACAGTCAAATACAAATTTGGGCTTCCTGATGCTACTGAACTTGATGAAACCAACACATTAGTTTGATGGACAGCTGAATCAAGACTTCCTTCTGCTGTTTGGAGTTGAAACAGCCTCCAAGATGCTTGAGAAGTGGGAGACAACTTTCAACTCAACGGTTATCAAAGAGGCCAAACAGCTGACTCAGTCAACTGAGCTGTGCAGACTTCTAAAAGCAGCTGAGAATCTAACAGAAGACGATGACACCAGTAAGCTAATAAACATCATTGAATGTTATTGCTTTGTGCATTCTAATTTGATAATAATGGCTTGTTTCACCTCATTGTCCTCCTGATAGCCTGGGACAGTGACATGGCTTCTCTGCTGCTGCTCCTCCATCTCCTGCCACCCACAGCTGGACGAAAGAGGACCAGGATGAGCCCCAGTGATGCAGTGGAGAACATGTTGCACTTTCACAAGGTATGCAGGACTTAAGGCTGGTTTAATAATAATAATAATAATAATAATAATAATAATTAATTCAATTTATAACGCACTTTTCATTACTGAAAATCTCAAAGTGCTACACATATATTGAATGCTACACACATTCATAAACCGGTGGCGGCAGACTACCATGCAAGGTGCTTTCCAGTCCTACCGGGAGCAACTCAGGGTTAAGTGTCTTGCCCAAGGACACAACGACACATGGTGCGGGTCCCGGGAGTCGAACCGCCAACTTTCCGATGGGGAGAAGACTGCCATTACCACTACACCACGGCCGCCCCATGGTTTATACTTCTTGTTGCGCGTCTTTTACCCCCCGTTGAGTGAAAAAAGGTTGCGCAACTTCCGTCTGCACTCCCGCTGCGATCCCCTGGTGACAGCTGTCTTGTACATGGCCCCCTGTCAGAACTCCGAGACGCAGTGGATGCGGCTCGGAGCGTGCGATTGGTTCAAAGTTTGTGGGCGTTTTTGCTTTGACATGGATAGTTTTGAAGAGAAACTCGTCTGTGCGTGCGCACGCACATGCAAACCCCAACACACACACACCAATACATGTATGTATGTATGTATGTATATATATATATATATATATATATATATATATATATATATATATATATATATATATACGAACATGCGCGCACGCACACAGAAGCTAAAGCATGTGTGTGTAAAGTTGACAAAATGAAGAGGATTGCGCATGCGCGCAGCTTTTAAAACAAAGAAAAGGCCGCTGTTATGTAAAAATGTGCGTTTAAAGCGAGCGGAGACCCTGAGGAGACTCGCCGACGTATGCAGTGGGAGGGAAGAGGGAGGGATTTACTATAATGTTTCCCCCACATCTTTCCAAGTATAAACACTCAATGCGGTCGATGACACACACGCAATTACGTCATCGCTGGGTTCACTCAACAGGGGGTAAAAGATGTGCGACAAGAAGTATAAACCAGGCTTTATTTTCATCCACCTAGCCAGTACTTTAGATGTATAAACCCAATTTAAAATAACTTGGAAAGGCATAGTCAAACAAAGAACTGAAAGGTCCACTGACATGATTTTTTTACTATTCATAAAATTGCTCAAAATATATATATTTTATCATTTAAATATGTTCGTTTTTGCAAACAAAATGATAAATCACTTTAATTTTGCTTTAAAAGTGATTTTGAACTTCAAGCCGTGTTTAATCATGGGAAATCCGATTACACGCGAACGCACCATCTGTGATGTCACACCGGGCAGAGCTCTGGGCTTGTCACAGTGCGCAGGTATGAGCAGCTCGACATGAAGGAAGTCTGATACAGAATCAGACCTAAATTAGATCCTGTTGTTTCTTGTTCCATCACCCAAACTATTTTCTGCTTCCCAAAATGAAGACAAATAGCTCAAATCTTCACATAGATTGATAAATTCGTCCAGTTTTAAATTGTCCGCTATTAAAGACACCACAGCCCTCTGCCCAGTGTGACATCACATATGGTGCGTTCGAGTGTAATCGGATTTCCCATGATTAAACACGGCTTGAAGTTCAAAATCACTTTTAAAGCAAAATTAAAGTGATTTATCATTTTGTTTGCAAAAACAAACATATTTAAATGATAAACTATATATATTTTGAGCAATTTTATGAATAGTAAAAAATTCATGTCAGTGGACCTTGAACATCTTTATGTTGACTACTATTCCAACAATACCGGTAGTCCCTCAACAGTAAGGACTTCTTTGACTGAAACGCACAGTTTGCCAGAAAACAACTAAACTTTTCTGGTGTATAGGCCCAAGTGAGCAGTTAAAAACTTGACATTTAAGGTTTTATCTTTCTGTTTTCAGTCATGCTGCAGCTTGGATGAACACCTTCGGAGAAGAGATGGTAGACAACCATACATCCTTGCTGTTGGTCGAACCAGGAACAGGATTGACACGTTCTACATTGTTGTGGACAAACAGCTCATCCCCTGCAAAGCCACTAGCTCATTGGGTGCATTTGATGAACTTTTTTAATCCCACTACGTGTTCAACCTGTCATACGATGAGTACCTGGGCCAGTTCTTCATCTTCATCCAAACTACAGTCTACAATATTGATGTAGCAACAACAAATGAGTCTCCCAGAGTGCGTGAGTTTCATTCTCAAGTCTTCAACTAAAATACTAAAGTAAGAAACGTTCCTCTACTTTTTGGTGACATTGTGCCTGAAGGAAACAAAAACTGGCTTTTGCTGCTGCTTTTGCTGCAGATTATGAACATTATTTTTTCTCCATCTGTTACATTTGGCATGACTGTACTTCTTAAGCACTTGATAATGGAACATAATGAATTGTTAAAAGAGCTGTATCCTGGGAAAAACCTGATCCCGAAACATCACTTATGATACACTACCCATCTTGTATCCGAAAAATTGGACCACTAATACATATGTGGAGCATGAGATTTGAGGCAAAACACAGAATTTTTAAAAATACTCTTAAAAACTTCAAAAACATCACAAAATCTCTTGCAAAAAAAACATCAAATGCCCATTGCATAGCATTGGGAGACATCACATTCAAAATGTTTGGACTATGGACCATTGAAATGTATTAATGTGGACAATGAAGTCTATGGTGATTTGTTGGTTCGAGCTTTGCATGTTGAGTCTGTATCAAAAGACATTTATGCAACTAACTGGGTTACAATCAGTGGGACAGAGTACAGGGCAGGACCAATAATTTGCAGTGAAATGGAACATGAAATGCCTGTGTTTTTCAGAATAGGAAAAATATATGTTCTAGATGGAGTTATCTGGTTTCTTGCAAACAAGCTTGTCATTGACCATTTCAGTGAACATTTTCATGCTTACAAAGTATTTGAAAGTAATGACAAAGATGTTGTTAAAGCAGATACAGTAGTCTCATGATTTATAAGCCATTTGACTTACAAACTGCTTATGGTGGAGATGAGAGCCAATATATTGTGCCAATTCCAATGGTGCTGGGAAGTTGTTATTTAAATAAAATAAAAAATGGATGAAATGTATTTTGTATTTACTTGCTCACTGCTGGTCAACACATTTGAACTATGATGTGACTTTAAAGTGTTTATGTATGTTAATGCCAGATAATGCACTTTTAATGTATTACAAAACAAATCGGTGAATGTAAACACATAAGTGAAAGGAAATAACACAATTTTAGTGTTGAAATGCACTTTATTGTGTCATAAAATAGCATTGTATAAAGTAAAAATTTAACACTTGAAGTGAAAAGGAATAACACAATTTTAGTGTTAAAAATGCACTTTATTGTGTCATAAAATAGCACTGTATAAAGTAAAAATTTAACACTTGAAGTGAAAAGGAATAACACAATTTTGAGTTAAAAGTGCACTTTCTACAGTGTTATAAAATAACACCAATAGTGTCAAATATTTAACACTATTAAAGTGTTAAAGTGTTAACACTTTTCAAAGTGTAATTTTAACTCAATTTCCGTGAGGATTATATAAACTCAGAAAAAGTGTTAAATTTAACACTCTGTGAGTTGAATTAACACTCCCGTTTTTGCTGTGTATCAGTAAAAACGAAAAACAAAAAAAACGTATTTACAGGCTCTTATGCTGGCTCCGTAACTGAATTGTTTACTTTTCCCCCCTTGGTGAGGGAGCAGAGGAGGGTCGGAGGGGAGGGTCGGAGGGGGGGAGGGAGCAGAGGGGTGAACAGACGTGGATCTATTCTACCATGTAGGCAAATGAATGGCCCGCCCCGGCCAGTCACCTACTAACATTGCTGCTGCTTGTTAATGTACATTTAACATAAAAATAATTATAGTTACGATGAAAACAATCATTAAAAAAACGCAATACAAAAACCGGTCGATTTCTGTATCCCCCCCTACTAAAAATGGACTATTCCATCTTGACATCTTCCGGGTCAGAGGTGAACTCGGATGCTAACGATTATGGCTAGCTGGTTGCGCTGGGTCTTTTCATAAATCCGCAGAGAACCCCGCTGTTTCAAGCCAAATTAACGCGGCCGGAGGATTCTATTGTGTGTTCTGTGTCCACCACGCGACGGTGAGTCGTTAGTTTTATGTATTTGGGTTGCTTTTTATGTATAAATGCGGTGGCGAGACGCCCGTGTATTTGAGATTTAAAAGTGGTGTTAGGGATTAAAGATCATTCTCTTTTTTGTTAATTTTGTGGCCGAATAGAATATATGTACGTAAAGTATTAAATAAATCCTTTGATTTTTGTAATTTCATCCTCTTAGGATCATTTTAGTTACTTTTCATTAAATCTGTTGACTGCCTATAGAATTTTGGAATTGGTTTAATTTATTTTTCGGTTGCGCAACAAAAATAAATTACTATTTGTTTTTTGAAACAATATTGAATATAAATAGCGGTTTAAATTAGCTTCCCCTAATTTTCATAAGACATTTGTGCTTTTGAAATTGTGGACCTAAAAAAATTAATAAGCGTTTCAGAAGTTGTGGAACTAATTTTTTGATTAGCGTTGCCCACCACTGCTAGTGAGTGATCCAACAGCTCTGAGCCAGTTCTCAAAGAATCGACGCCTTGAAGAACTGTTCAGAAGCTAGCTGGTTTCCAAAATAGGGCAGTAAAACCCACCAATGCACTCAAGGGCCATGCATTAGATTAAGCAATACAAAAAAAATCAGACATCACTAGAGTCAGAGTAATACATATGATGATGAAAGGATTCCACTCAGTTACAGTAGGTAAATGATAAATGCTTTATTTACTAATGATGCGGTACAAGACACTGAAAGGATTTTGTTCTTGCATTTCACAGGCTTGGAGCGAATGTTGAGGATTCCAAGAGTGCCCAGCAAACCAATTTGGAGGCAGGCAAGAATGAACTCAAAGGCCGCTGTGAACATCACGTTTATATAAACAGTTCAGATACCCAGAGAACAAACTGAGACATGACAGACAGAAGTAAAAATATGTGCTTGTTTAATAAAATTGATTGGAACACAGGAAGGGATGTAAGAGAGGAGATATGGTAAGTATAGTTTGCTAGAATTCTCATGATTCCTCCAACGGTGGAGAAGTGGGCTTACTTGTTGTCTTGTGGTATTGCAGGTTGGAGAAAGAGGACATGGGTATTCCAGGATAGTAAAACAGTCAAAGGTGATCAGGTGAGCAGTGGAAGGATGGACCTCATGGCTGGATGTGAGGTGTTTAGCGATGCTTCTATTGTTGTAGGATGTAGATGACTTGTTCCAGGGGATGGATCCAGGAGGCCACTAAGGAAACAGACGAGGAGAAGCTATGAGGAGGATATATGGAACTAGGAGCAGAGCTTCAGGAGCCACTATGAGAACAAGGATAACGACGTTTATTTTAAGCTTGAATTGGAACTTCACTACTGTATAGGGCTAGCCAAAGTACCAAAAAGGGACAATGTTCCAACAGAATCTAATTGTGCCAAGAAGCCTTGTGTACTGAGGTTACTTATCAGCTGAACTGGCAATAACCAGAGATGATTGGCTCCATCCTGCCACTCAGGAGCTGCAACGATTGACCGAAGTACGGAAAAACCCATAATTCCTGCAATAAATCTTTCTGGCTGTAGATCTTTGATGAAAAACACGGGTTACCAGAAGTACTTTCACTAGTAGAACATATCAAAAGAACTCCAAGGGATCAGGTCTCTAGGAAGGTGAACCAGGGCACCAGAGACTGAAGAGCACAAGGAAACCCAAGGTAAGTACATTCTCAGATGAAATTAGTCTTGCTAAAGCTGTTACACAACATTGAACAGCATAAAATGTTCCAGCGGTGAGAAACTGGAACACAGAGCTTTGAATACTGAGTCTTCCCAGCCAGAATCAGGAACATCTGGTGATCAGCAATGCCCCCCATGCATTCACACAATTTATCTTAAAATGTAAATGTATTTTATCATACACATCATCTTAAATATGTGCACATTTCTGATAGGTTGGAAACTGGATGTCTAACTTTCAGACTCCTGGGAATTTTCATTTTCTTTGCCAGAAGTCAAAAGAACCTTGGATCATTGAAAAACCGCATGTAATTTTTCTTTCAGGGGTCTATAAGTGTTTTACTTATGTTCAAAAGGTGCTCTTTATTAACAGATTTTTTATTTTTTTTATTTTTTTATTTTTTTTACAGATTTTGAGGTGTTTCATTGGTAACTTGTTTCTTTTGCTGAAAGTTCCTTTGACATGAGGCATAAACTGAAATGTTCTGGTGTCTTTGGAACAGCTCAAATATTCATATAAAAATGTTGCTTTTGTCTCTCAGCAGTTCATTTAAACGCTGTCAGCAAAACCAATTCATAATTAATTTGAATATTTTAAAATAAAAAGGAAACCCAAATCCTAGCCAGTACATTATGTTTATCTACAGTTATATTGACATGTAAGGTCTGAAGCTAAAAATTTCAGTTCTCAGAAAAAAAATGTATTGAAGTGAAAGAAAGCAAACATAACAATGAGTTTGCTATTACTCTCTCTTGCCTTAATTTGCAAATTATTTGATTTGGACCTCTTTCATCTTCCAACAATAAACCTCCCTGAGTCATACGCTATCAGCTGTCAGAAACATTTTTACGAATCTGCTATATACATTTATATATTTTTACATTTCTAAAGGTCAAAGAGCACTTCAGCTTCAAATGGAAAATAATGAAAACGAAGCTCCTCATTCACAGTCTGCTCTGCCTGCTCACCCTCCATCAAACATAAAGAACGATAAAAAAGATATTATTGAAGGCATGAAAGACGGTGGAGTGGTGTCAGGGCTCAAGAGAACAGCAGAAAAAAAGACTGAGCAATGTCAGCTTTGTTGGTGAAGGACGATGAAGATTATTCTATAAAATTACCCCATTATTACATTTATCAGGAAGTGTCCCTGGTTGAAACATTTCTCATTTTGTCCGTAGGGATCTGAGGTTACTTAGTGAAATGTATTTTGTAATAACGTTCATTACTTATCGTTTACCTGGGGGCTAATCTAACATCCTAGAAAGCATAAATCCTCTTACGTTTTATCTGATTAGCCTTTTTTAGGTCACCACAAAACACTCTCATACAAAGTTTAATGATTAAAAAACTTATCCTATACTTTAATGGACGTAACGTAATAGAAAAAGCTTAGGGTGATGTAATGTAAGGACAAAACTTTGGCAATGTGTAACTGAAAGGGATGATTGGGGTAAAATTCATATTTCACTATTTGCAAATGTTGGCCTTCATATGTCCCTATAATAACAAAAATTGTTTGTGACACTGTGAAACACCTTAAAGGTCCACTGACATGATTTTTTTACTATTCATAAAATTGCTCAAAATATACATATATTATAATTTAAATATGTTCATTTTTGCAAACAAAATGATAAATCACTTTAATTTTGAATTTCAAGCTGTGTTTAATCATGGGAAATCCGATTACCGTATTCTCCTGCCTATAAGTCGCACCGGCGTATAAGTCGCACCAGTCCAATTATGTCCAATGAAGTGGAAAAATCCACGTATAAGTCGCACCGGCCTATAAGTCGCACCTCACGGCACAAAACGAGCACGGGCAGCAACAACAGACCTGCAGTGCAGCAAACAGACCTGCATCTCTTTGATCTTTAAAGATAAACACATAAAAAATATATTCTTGTTAGCTGACATTACAGTAAAAGTGTGTCTCAGTTTAACTTTTCTTGATAAAGCACTTTGACGGTTAAAAACCGTTAAATTAAGTGACCATTTTTTTTACCAAAGAAAAAAAACGAAAAATCCACGTATAAGTCGCAGGGCTTAGAAATGTATGCAAAAAAGGTGCGACTTATAGACCGGAGAATATGGTACACACTAACACGGTAGGCGTTCCCATCTGGCCTGGGAACGCCTTGGGATTCCCCCGGAGGAGCTGCTCCAAGTGGCTGGGGAGAGGGAAGTCTGGGCCTCCCTACTTAGGCTGCTACCCCCGCGACCCGATCCCGGATAAGCGGAAGAAGATGGATGGATGGATGGATGGATGGATGGATGGATGGATAGACGAACGCACCATCTGTGACGTAGTGAGAGGCAGAGGGCTCTGGTCTCTTTAATAGCGGACAATTTAAAACCCGACGAATTTAGCAATCTATGTGAAGATTTGAGCTATTTGTCTTCATTTTGGGAAGCAGAAAATAGTTTGGGTGATGGAACAAGAAACAACAGGATCTAATTTAGGTCTGATGCTGTATCAGACTGACCTTCATGTGGAGCTGCTCACACACGCGCACTGTGACAAGCCCAGAGCTCTGCCCGGTGTTACGTCACAGATGGTGCGTTCACGTGTAATCAGATTTAATAATAATAATAATAATAATAATAATAATAATAATAATGAATTCAATTTATAACGCACTTTTCATTAGTGAAAATCTCAAAGTGCTACACACATTCATACACCGGTAGTGGCAGACTACCATGCAAGGTACTTTCCAGTCCTACCGGGAGCAACTCGGGGTTTCCCAAGATTAAACATGGCTTGAAGTTCAAAATCAAAAATCACTTTTAAAGCAAAATT
>JBBPBX010062643.1:0-17280 GCA_038048925.1 Garcialebias charrua
TGCCCCCTTGACAGATCACAGAGCGGTTTGGCTGCAAACTTGCTCTCTGAACAAATGGTTACGGCGTCTGGTTCGCGACGGTTACACTCTGCAGTTTGCAATGACGCCACCCAGATTCAACGGAGTTTTGGAGACGAAGCTCTCGTCTCCTGCACAGGGGGCGGCGCTAAGATTGGAACTACAGGAACTTTTGGCGAAACACGTCATTTCCGGGGTCCCTCCCGACGACGAAATGAACGGGTTTTATTCAAAATATTTTCTCGTTCCAAAGAAATCTGGAGGTCTCAGACCGATTTTGGATCTGTCTTTTTTCAACGACTACATTATGAAACGTCCCTTTCATATGTTAACGTTGAAGCGCGTCCTCGAGAACGTGACGTCAGGGGACTGGTTCGTAGCAATCGATCTCAGAGACGCTTACTTCCACATACCGATCGTCCCGAAACACAGGAAGTTCCTCAGGTTTGCCTTTCAGGGAACCTGTTACGAGTTCAATCGCCTACCTTTCGGGTACGCGCTTGCGCCGCGGACTTTTACAAAGGTAATCGAAGCAGCGTTACAACCGCTGCGTTCGAGGGGCTTCCGAATCATGTATTACATCGACGATCTGTTGCTTCTGTCTCGATCCAAGATGGAGGCAGCTACACAGACGGAGATTTTGGTGAGTCATCTGACCAGTTTAGGCTTCGCCATAAATTGGGAGAAAAGTTCTGTTTCACCAGCTCAACAGATACTTTTTCTGGGAGTCAACTTATGCTCGATAACAATGAAAGCGGTTCTGTCGAACCAGAGAATAGATTCGCTGACGTCACTCCTCCACCGCGTCAAGCCGCGCAACACGGTGTCGGCGATCACAATTATGCGGCTGTTAGGGATGATGGCCGCAGGCCACACGGTGGTGAAACTCGGTTTATTGAACATGCGGAAGTTGCAGAGGTGGTTTATTCGTCAGAGAATAGACCCTGCACGCCACAAAAGGCGCCAGCTCACGGTTCCCCAGTCTGTGAGGACAGACTTGGAGTTCTGGGGAAACCCCAGGACCCTGTCAGAGGGGGTTTCCCTGGGCAAAGTGACGTCACGACGGGCGGTTTTCACCGATGCCTCTCTTTCCGGTTGGGGGGGGACATGTCAGTCTCAGACTGTGGGCGGAACGTGGCCACCCGGCACATCTCTCCACATAAACGTGTTGGAGTTGTTGACGGTTCACAAAGTTCTGAAACACTTTGTAAACATGCTCCATCATCAGGATGTCCTCGTGCACACGGACAACATAACAGCCGCAGCTTACATCAACCGCGAGGGCGGGGTTCAATCAGCCCAGCTGTTGAAAACAGCCAAGGAGCTGCTTTGTTGGGCTCACGTTCACCTCAGATCACTGAGGGCTGTTTACATCCCAGGTGTGCTAAACAGAGGTGCCAATATCATGTCGAGAGGGGGGCCTCTGGACAGAGATTGGACGTTACACCCGGACCTGGTGTCTCCAGGTTCGGGAGGGCCAAGGTGGACTTGTTCGTGACGCGAGAGAATTCACAGTGCCTCCTGTTCTTCTCCCTGAGTACCCTTGACACCCCACCATTGGGGGTGGACGCGTTTGCTCACAAACCATGGCCGAAGGTATTGAGTTATGCTTTCCCTCCTGTTCCTCTGCTATCCACACTGCTGGAAAGAGTACGAGAGGAGGGAGTGCCAGTCATTCTGATCGCTCCAGAGCGCGTGAACGCTCCATGGTTTCCGGTCCTGCAGCAGCTGTCAGGCCGCTCTTGGAAACTCCCTTGGAGAGACGACGCTCTCCTGCAGGCAGGGGGTGCAATAACGAGCCTCCCAGTGATAGGTCAGCATCTGTGGGCCTGGATGCTGAACGACAACGTTTAGAAAACCTTGGTTTCTCTAAAGATGTCATTGGTACCATTCAGGGCTCACGTGCATAGTCTACAATAACTGTTTATGCTTCAAAATAGGTAGCTTTTCAGCGTTGGTGTGTGGAGAGACATCTGGACCCATGTTCATGTCACCTGGGTCCAATTTTATCTTTCCTACAACTATTGCTAGACAGAAATTTGGCTTTCAGCACCATTAAAACATATGCTGCAGCAATTTCATCATGTCATGAGGGGTTTCATGATAGAACCGTGTTTAATAATCCCATAATGAAACGTTTTTTGAGGGGTGTTCGCCGTCTTAGGCCAGTTTCACGGTCCTTGGCTCCTCAATGGGACTTGGTTACTGTGTTGAACGCACTAACTAAGAATCCTTTTGAGCCTCTAAATGAGGTTCCACTAAAGTTCCTGTCATTTAAAACGACTCTGTTGTTGGCTCTTACGTCAGCTAAAAGAGTAAGTGACCTTTATGGTCTGTCTGTTTCTCCTTCCTTCTTAAAAATACAAGGAGATGGGAGTTCTGCTGAACTTAGACCTAATCCAGCAATCATGCCTAAGGTCATAACGTATTCATTCAAGTCCAGGATCATCACATTGGACGGGTTTTGCCTTCCTCCTCACTCTAAACCAGAGGAGGAGCAGCTCCACTTGCTTTGCCCGGTCCGAGCTCTCAGATGTTATGTAGAACGCACTGATGCAATACGTAAATCTGATAAGCTCTTTGTACATTTCAGAGAAGGCTCTCAGGGTCAACCTTTGACCCCTCAGCGGTTGTCGCATTGGTTGTGTGAGGCCATCTCCCAGGCTTACAGTTCAGCTGGTCTGCAGCCTCCCGAGGGCATTAAAGCTCATTCCACTCGAGGAATGGCGGCTTCCACTGCCTTGGTCAACGGTCCGTCGGTACAGGATATCTGCTCTGCAGCTTCTTGGTCGTCAGTAACTCCTTTCATTCGTTTTTATCTGCGAGATGTCTCCAGCTCCTCTTTGACGCATTCTGTCCTCAGGGTTGCAACGGAGTAAAAACTTTCATTATCAATAAAACTATTGATTAAATGACACAGTCGTCTCTGTCTTTATTGATGGGCGATACCGTACAGCTGAGTCAGCCGAGTTATCAGGTTGCACACCTGCTAGTACCCTCAGTGAGGGTGGCGGTTGCCAGGTTGTTTGGTTCCAGTCAGACCCAGTGAGGCATGGACCATATCCTGCTTCGCCTTTAACCCACTAAGGCGTGGCTTAAAGGGCGACAGCCTGCATGAAATACAACGTTGGTTACGTACTGTAACCCCAGATTATATGAATGCAGGCGGAGCCCTTTAAGCCCCCTGGCCTCCCTGGCTCTTGGTGAAAATTTGTTTTATCTTATTGGGAGCCGATTCTCGGTCAGCAACAGAATAAATAGCAGACCGAGGCGGGGCCCACGGCAGGTGGGCGTGGACTAGAAGTCTTCAGTGATTGGCGCAAAGCGCAAGGGTAAACCCACTAGGGCGTGGATTAAAGGGCTCCGCCTGCATTCATATAATCTGGTTACAGTACGTAACCAACGATCATCCCCCGACACCTGCAGCCAGCTGACGAGAAGCTCGGCAGGCTGCTGGGAGGAGTGACCATTGCTCTGGGAGGAGTTCAGCCCAGCATTCAGGTGGTCCTGCCGCCTGGGGGAACCGAGAGGCCAGCTGAGTCGGGGTGGATGGATCGGATGGCATCTCCTGCCATTTTCTTCAGATCTGCTGTGGAATGGACCTTTACAAGAGATCCTTCATGCCTACAGCCATCAGTATCTATAACATCTCTTAATGAAACAAGGATATCGAATTACAACATTTAATTTCCCTTTGGGATTAATAAAGTATTTTTGAATTGAATTGAATTTCTGCAACCAAAAGACATAAAAATACATATTCCTCTCTCTGGAACTGTTCTTTTGAGTTCAAGCGCATCAAATCTTTGTTCAATAATAAAACCAAACATAAACTGTTCCTCTTTGCGAAAGCCTTTGGCAGCATCTGACATTTATTGTTGGGGTAACCATGCAAAGCCAGTGCCACTTTTCATTTGTATTCTGAAATTTGGATTCATCTTGACAAATGTGATGGAAGGACATGTAGCTCACAGGTCATATTGGAGCAAAAAGTGGGTCTTTGCTGTACTGTTGAGCTGCAGCATCAGAAAAATACAGATAAAACAAACCCATAGTGATGACTTTGAGCTTTCTAACAGTTAACACACTCCGTTACAGGAAAGTAAGCAGGATCATGAGCTTTTCATCCGTTACCTTGGTGACTTCACTCGGTACATGTGAGGTTGTGTCTTTCAGTCTTGAGATTGAGCTGTGACACAGTCCTCCCACAACCGCCATTAGTGTGTTGTAGTTGTGCATAAGGTGTAAACTCTAGGACGACACAAACAAAAGAAACACACGTATCAGTCAATTCACGCACACGCAACAACACACAATTAAATTTGTTCCAGGTAGCCCTGGTTATATAACTCACAACACTGATGTTGCATAAGCCACTTACAGTATTGTTGTCTTTTTTCTTACCCTGCTCTGATATCGCACTCTTTTTTGGTGGAGCATTTCCTGTCTCTTTTCAGTTCTCTAATTTGTGCTGTCACTGGAGCATTATGGTGTGAAATTCGTTTCCACACCCGTAGGTTTTGAGGTTGACAGCAATCAGGAGCAGCAGTCTGGTGCATTACTGTTAGTGTAAGAGGTCCACCCAGTACGAGCCTGCCTCACAGCTCCCTGAGGCCACTTCTCAGCATGAGGAGTGCAACTTCATAATGGAACGGTTTTAACAAGTCAGAACTCACAATGACAATTCTCCTTTTTCCAAAACCGCAAGTACTTCTCCGTTTACTTCTCATGATTCCTTAGTTTTAAAGTGTATCCAACTATCTAAATAGTTGTAACACACTTACAGAGTGTAAGTGAGCACCCAATTTTAGTGAAAGATGTCACACGAAATTACACACAAGGTTGTCAAGGTTTGGCCATAATGGCTACAACTCTATTTCTCAGAACAGTCTTAGTCTAAAACATTTGCATAAATGTGGTAATATATATTTGTTCCTTTTAGCAGTGCTAGGCCTTTAAACAGCTCGATGATTTATGTCAGCTAAAGCCTGTAGATGCATGCAAAGAGGAAATGTCTCAAGTGTTTTCAAGCTATAAACAGAAAGTGTCAAATTAGAGATGGGGACTGTGTTAACCACTACCTGTGCGACGTGGATAAACTTTGTGAAAACCTCAGCTCTCAGCTGAGCGGTTGGCCGGCTCAGCACCATCAGCTGAACCCACTGGGAAATCCCATTACACAGGGCGATGGAACGCTCCAGCACAGGGATGTCCTTCATGCAGCAGCTTCGAATGTAATTTAGATAGTCTACAAACTGGTTAAAAAAAAGCAGAAAGATGAGTGGAAATCCCTGCATGGAGGCAAATCTTTAAAATAACCCATTTCCACATGAGTGCAAATACTCACTGATATTCTACAAAATGATTTGAACTCCAAGTAGGTAAGATGCTCGGCCAACTCACTGGGCTCCAGGTGATCAAAAAGAAGGGAAACTTTCCTCTTTTTACTGTAGTTAGCTTTGATCTTCTGGCTAGCCTTCCATGATCGTTCTCGTTCATTTCTACAACACCCCATAAAGCATAACATACAGGAAAGCATGGCAATTTTAGAAACAAAAAACAATTGTATAGATTTTAATAATGCCTAAATTAATTTGGCCAAAGCTTCTTGAAAGCCAGGCAATTTGTGTTAAAACTGTGGTGGAAAAATAAGAATTACTTATAAGTCTTCTGAGATGTCCTAATTAGGAAATGGACTGTACTTAAATTGCACTTTTCTATCTAATGAAGACACTCAAAGCACTTTACACTACAACCTGTGCCCTCATTTAACCATTCATACACGCTACTATTTCTGTACAAAGAATAATCAGTGTTTATCACATTCATAAACCTATGGGACACACATCGGAGGCAATGAGGGGTTCAGTGTCTTACCATACCACATCATACCAATTTATTTATAGAGCACTTAAAACAGCAACAAGTCCAACCAAAGTGCTGTACAATAGAAACAAACAAGCACAGCGGAAAGGAAAACATAAAATAAAAATATAGCAGCAGATAACTAAAAGGCCAATACTGTATAGTATAAACTGGATCAAAACAAATCACACCGTGTTAAAAGCAAGAGAATGGAAGTGGGTTTTCAAGCGAGACTTAAAGACTGTGAGTGTGGGAGCCTGCATGACATGCAGTGGCAACTCATGCCACAGTCATGGACCTGCAATAGAGAAAGCCCTGTCACCTCTGAGCTTATGACGTGTTTCTGGAACTGAAAGAAGCATCTGGTCTGTTGACCTCAGAGAGCGCGGTGGGACATATGGTTGCAGAAGATCAGTGAGATAAGATGGGGCAGAACTGTTCAGTGGTTTAAAAACATACATGAGTATTTTGAACTGGATCCAAAGGTGAATGGGTATCCAGTGCAGGGAGGCCAAAACTGGTGTAATGGGCTCTTCAGTACCAGTTAAAATTTGGGCTGCAGCATTTTGGACCAGTTGTAGACGTGCAATTTAGGACTGATTCCAAACAGAAGTGCATTGAAGTAATCAAGCCTCGATGTTATGACAGCATGAATCACTGTCTCAAGATTCCTTTTGGACAGTATGGGCTTCAGTTTAGACAGCTGCCTCGGCTGAAAAAACAAACAAACAGGATTTAACAATCATGTTTACGTGACTGTTGAGTTTCAAGGAGGGATCCGTTATCTCTCCTAGGTTAGTAACTGTTTCTCTAACAGGGCTAGAGAGAAAAGATCAATGCAGGGGTTCATGAATTAGCCATTGGGATGGAACAACATGACTTCAGATTTCTTCTCATTGAAACTTAAGAAGTTTGAAGCCATCCAGTCCCAGATGTCAGCCAGGCAGTCAAGAAGAGGTTGAATAGAGTGTGAGCCTCTGTACCTCTGGGAAGTAAATTTGACAGTCAGCGGCGTAGAAATGAAGGGGTATGTTGTGTTTGCGGCAAATAGCACCTAGTGGCAGCATATATAAAGAAAAGAGAAGGGGACCGAGGATAGACCCTTGCGGTACCCCCCACTGAAGCGCTGCCGATGCTGAACTGAAATCTTTGATATTGACACAAAGGGTTCTGTCAGAGAGGTAGGACCTAAACCATTTGAGGGCTGACCCTGTGATGCCCACCCACGGCTCCAGCCTAGAAATGAGGATTCCATGGTCGTTCTGTGTCTTGCCCAGAGACACTTTGGCATGTGATTGCTGGTGGAATCGAACCACCAACTCTTGCAGTGGAGGACCACTGCTCTAACCACTCAGCTACAGCCACAACCAGAAGCAACAGAAGCATACAAATCAAAGGGACAGGCGGTCTTTGCTTCTTACTGCTGTGTCTTGTTCAAATAGACACTCAGACAATCTTAATTTAGACTGATTAAATTGCTTTAAACTGTCTCATCCTTTAGATTAGAACCTTGAAATTTAGTTGTAATAAACAGGTGAAAATCAACAAACAGGGTCTTAATGGGAGACATTGTTTTTTGCTGCGACAATATGGTATCAGCAGTGGGATTTCATGGTTCTTGTACACCAGGTTAGGTAAAGCTAAAGCCATAGCAGACAAAAGCCTCTCCTACAAAAAATAATAATAATAAAGATTGAGAGGGCCTCAGCAGACAGGAGAGACAAGACCAAACTGGAATCTTGAACCTATAAGGCAGAACTCTGAAAGGTAAGACCCTAGGTTTTGTGTTTTGCATAGGTTTATTTATTTCCACGACAGCAACGAAAAAGTAAAACTCTTTTCAGTTCACAGTCCATATTCTGGATCGTAACCGATTTCACGACTGCAGTGGCGAGTGGTGCAGGCCTTGTGTCTCAGTTGGCCAGCTGGTAAGAGATTAACACTTACATCCATTTGGTCTCGAGGAGAGAGCAAAGATCCTCCTGCCCATGTTCTCTGATCAAATCCCGGAACTCATCCAGGCTGTCAGACAAGCTGTGGGGCAACCGGAACATTATCCAGAATTCTTGAATCCAATGCCTAGAGATGAGAAACAAAACCAGTAAGACTTAACAAAAAAAAGTTCAATTTACCTCTGAAGATGATTATCTCAATTCACTGACCTGATAAGGTAGCAGATCTTTTTGCACTCTGTTGGCTGATCGTTGTCCAACGCTGCTTTAAAGGTAAGGACTAGTTAAGGTGATAGGTTATCTGAAACATTCACCTGTTTAAAGCATGAATTCACCCTTACAGGTTTAGCCTGAGCAGTGAGCATCTGGTTGGTTTACATGTACCTGCAGGCATGCTTTCTTATGAACAACTTGTTAAAACAAACTAAAGCAGCTGAACCAACACGTGACATTTGGTCATGTGGGAGAAGGCGTCTGTTTGAAGCACAACTCTGATGAGACTTGCTCAATGAATCATTCTGGTGTGCAGAGGAAATGAATAGTAAAATGCACAATCATTGTCAATGCAACAACTGCTAATATGGAGTGCTTGGTTTCAGGAGTTCACATCTGGAGATGTTTTAATCAGACACAAATATCATTAATCCAGGACTTTAGTCACAATAACATCCATTTTTCACAGAAAGTAACCCTCTCCACTGAGCTCATGTACAGTTAACACAAAACACACAAAATGAGCTTTCATAAATATCCTGACAGTATGGCTCTCAGCTGGCAGAAATCAGAATGAAATGATGCGCACATAAAGGCTAATTGCGTCACGAGAACAGAAGAGCCACCTACGCAATCCCAAGGCTAGACTGTGGCGAGGACTGTTAATGGCCTCCCGAGTTTCTTTCTTGATCCTGGCCAACAGATTGAATTGGTTTGATGCATCCTTTTGGGTTTTGGCACAGAACGAGAGGGTTGCAACAGAAGTCATGGTGATGAGGCTTTATTTGATCAGGGGCCTCTGTGTTTGTATATAGATAATCAGTGGTGGAGGTAATTAACACCTGAAGCCCCAAGGCATCTCGCAGGGACGCCACTGTGATGTTCTGAAAAATATTACTTTCTAAGTTTGAACAAGGGACAATAAAAGTAATAAAATCCAGTATTTAAAACAAAATCTACAGAATGGTAATGTATTGTCTGCACAAGCCTCATGAGTGAAGAAAAGTTGCATGGTGAAAGCAGGAATGAATGCAAAATGGGTTGAGGAGGATAAACGTAGGAGTAAACGCGAACTGCCGTTCGCCTATCACATTTTACACTGACAGCTGAGAGATGCACCGAGAGCCGGCTTGACTGTCCGTTGCTGTTGGCAACCAATCGAAAGCAGCAGGGACGGCGATCTGATCCCTTGTTCTGTGTGCGGCTCGAAATTGGCATTGTTTGAATCACGAGGCTGCGCTGCGAAACCACTTCATGATGGACTGCTGAAGGATATAGACTGATGAGTTTGTCCAGCAGGTCAGCGGAGGGCATGAGGAGACGGTGCATGGTCAGGGTGACGTTCAGCAGGTGGCTGCTCTTCCTCACATGACCATCTGTGTCTGAAAGAAGAAGAAACGTGCCAACAAGTTGTGTTTATCCTCTTTGATTGAATATAAATACAGAAAACGTCAGGATTTCCTTTGCTTCACCAGAGTTAGCCATAAACCTGTTACATTATTATACAACTAGCATATGATGATGTAATTAAAACGAGACATGTTTACTGAGTCGTCTTATGAATTAACTCATTAGGCGGGGTGTTTTGTCAGGTCCAGTGTGAGTATATACAAACCTAATGAGAACACCTAATGGGTTTATTTTGGTGAATAAATGAATGAATGCCTTTCTTGGCCACGCGTTATGTTTTAATATTTATCTCACGGCTCAGATTTTGTTGATGGGAGTACAATTATGTTGTTTTTAGTGAGGCATTAGCTGAGACTGATCCCCAGCACATTCTCCACGCGGTAACGGATTGTGTAAGATCTTTGTTTAAAACCTTTGTGTTATGTTTTTGAGTGGTGTGCCTGCTAGCAAAATACCTCATGAACAATTGGGTGAATATTAATGAAACTTTCTGAATGTCAAGGGTGGAATTAACAAATTACAGATACTCACATTACTGTAATTACCGGTAAGTAGATTTTGTGGATGCATGTACTTTGATGAGTATTTATTTCAAGTGTGTAATTTTACTCATACTTAAGTACAATTTAGACCATGTAATAGGGGTGCACTGATTGCAGTTTTTTGACAGATCACCGATTTCTACAAAGTCTGACCTGCCGATTCCGATTTTGGCCGATACGGATTTAGTTTTATAAGCAACACTGTTAGATGTAGCAAGGTCACAAAGCGCCTTCAAATTTCAATCTTATTTTATTGAAAAACAGACCCTTGAACATTATTCTAGAAATAATACAAACTTGTTTTAACTGGTCACAAGGTAGTGCTCTGAAATATAAATGAAGTTTAGACAATTTTTGTTAAAACTAAAGAAGTCTGTAAAATCAATTTCTTATGCAAGCATTGGCCGATTTCCCAAAATTAAGGAAATCGGGGCAGATAAATCGGCCGGCCGATTTATCGGTGCACCCCTACCATGTAATCTACTTTGCTATTTTTAAAATCAGAAGTCACTACTGAGTACGGCAGCAATTTGAATTAATTTTCGAATCTTTCATTTGTATCTTTGTAGCCAACGAGACTCTCAGATTGCAACGCGCTAATTAGCTATGACGTAAGCAAAGGACAACTCTGTAGAGTTGAGAATCATTTATGGACTAAAGATTTGGAGAAAAGGCCAAAATGGAGACAGAGGGCAACACAGTCAACAGAGAACATGACGAGATAAAGGCTGAGGACGAGTGGCCGTACCTGGAGGAAAGTTTCATGTACAGAGGGTGAAAAGGAGACAGAGTCCAGATGCAAACTGTGATTGATCTCTACAGTGACAGCAGCTTACAAGACTTCATCTAATCTCAAAAAACATATTGTGGTATACGAGGTTTTACAAAGTACAACTACCTGTTTGACATTGTTTTTTTATTGTTTGTATGTGTGGGTTATTAGTTTGACTAAGTATGCAAAGATCTCAGATGTCACTGCCATTGTTTTGCCTGGTACTAAAATAAGACAGAGCTTCTGAGAAATGTGCTTTGAATGTAGCTACTATATACAGTAAAAATAATTATCTTCTATTGACAACACAATTAAACATCAATTGGTTAAAAATTAGTAAATATTCTGAATAAAAAAGTTTTGTAAGCTCAATCATCCAGGTAGATAACAACAAAAATGGTTAAATCATGTCATCTGGACCTGTTTCTTTAAGTGAAGAAACGTTTTGTTCCTCATCCAGAGGACTTTGTCAGTCTGTGGCCTGTCAACCAGATCTGTCCCATAGGTAGCCTTCATTGCTGTGCTTCAAACCAACCTCCTGTGGAGAATCCAACAGGAGGTTGGTTTGAAACACAGCAACGGGACAGATCTGGTTGACAGGCCACAGACTGATGAAGTCCTCTGGATGAGGGGTGAAACTGGTCCAGATGACATGATTTAACAATTGTTGTTGTTAATACTCTGAGTAGTTTTTGAGAAGATTACTTTGTACTTATAACACCAGTACTTTTACTTGTAATTGAGTACAATTTAAGCAGTGGAACAGTACTTGTACTGGAGTACAAATTTTCACGACTCTTTCCACCTCTGCTGAATATAATCATTACTTTTTGGAGTCAATCCAATTTAAGATGGCTGCATCAGCTTATTGACCTTAGTTGTTGTTTTTTTTGTATAATTTTATTCATTTCATATTAAAAACAATGACAATTTTCTAGAAAGAAAATAAACAAAAAACATAAAATGAAAGGAAGCAGAGGAAGAAAACATTTCTTATCATATCTGCTCCTTTTTAAACTATCAATTCAAACTATCAATTCAAACATTAATATACTTATTGTAATACAAAAGCATACAGTCTCATCAAAAGTATATAGTCTCATCAAAAGACCTATTATAATTTGTTAGATTAGAATCAAATTAAATATAACTCTTCAATATAACAAAATAGTTTTAATCATTTTCTTAAATATTTGTATGGACTTCGAATTTTTTTTACATTGTCCCACCATTCTAAAGATCAATTCCTCTTATCGTACTAGACCTACCCTTTAAACTGGTTCTGTACTGAGGTTTAACAAACATTTCTTTTCCCTTTAAATTATAGCAACTAATCCTTTTCACAAAATAGGTTTGAATGTTAGATGGTAGTGAGAAATTCTGAACCTTACTTAAGTAAAAGAATATTATAATCAACCAAATCATAAAACTTAAGTAATTTCAATTGACAAAACAAAGTACCAGAAGGGTAACAATAATGCTTCTTCATTATAATTCTTACAGCTTTCTTTTGAAAAATAAAAATAGGCTTAGTTGTTGTCCTACATGCTGTACCCCAAACGTTTAAACAATAAATTAAATGCGGAACTATAATTGTATTGTAAAGCAAGTGCAAAGCATTATCATTCAACAAGTCCCTTACTCCATACAATACTGCAATTGATTTACGTAGATATTTTAGTTTTAACAACATTTATATGCTGTCTCCATAGATTGTCATCAATAAATACACCCAGAAACTTAACCTAATTTACTCTACATATCTTAATACCATCAATTTCAAAAGAAAAATCCAAAGTTTTTTGTTTACTAAATACCATAAAATTGGTTTTATCAGTATTCAATGACAACTTTTTTTGTTTAAACCAAATTTGTATTTTTTCAAACTCCTTCTTTATCAATACAAACATCTGTTGACATTTAAATGGCTATACCTCAGTCACTTTCACAAATATTGAGCTAAAGTTTTGATGTGGTAGTAGCTGAGAGTCATTCACAACACATGCATTGAGTATGAAATCTTGTAATGTATTGTATTAATTTAAAACTCTGGCATGTCAGCAGGCAGGCGATATGCATTCACGATCATGTTGTTGTTGGTTATCTGCAATAAAAAAGGGTTGTAAGCTCAATCATCCAGGTAGATAACAAAAAAAGATTAAATTGTGTCATCTGGACCAGGGGCCTCATGTACAAAGACTTGCGTGGATTTCTTACTGAAAAGTGCCGCACGGTCAAATCCAGAAATCTGCGTACGCACAAAAAAATCCAGATGTATCAAACTGTGCATACGCCGGTATCCACGCACATTCCTTTTGTACATCACAACCAACGTGGAATTGAGCGCACATGAGAGAGTGGCCGACTCCGCCTTTGACACGCCTCCATATAAATATGCAAATTCATTTAAATATGCCCTGCACGTTAGGAATGTCGTCTTTGCTCTATTGCAAATCATGTCGAAACGTGGAAAAAAGAGGAACTTCACGGACTGTGAACTGGAGACACTTCTGAGTGACGTAGAGAGGCACAGAAAAAGGTTTTGTTTGGCACGCTCAGCGCACAACAAACCGTCCACTTTTAAATGAAAAGTTGACCAAGCTATTCTAACATGCCTAAATAGGTCAGTGGGTAGCGTGCCCGCCTTTCGTCCCAAACCTCATGAGTTCGAATCCCGCATGGTACAACGTTTTTTTTTTTTAAATTCATTCCAGATTTAAAGAACACAAGAAAACTATTTAGAATGAACAACATGAAATGAAACAATACATGAAATGAAGGCAAAAGAGGATTTCTTGTGGGTTTTTTTAAATAGTTTTCTTGTGTTCTTTAAATCTGGAATGAATTAAAAATAAAGACAAACGTTGTTTTCATTTAAATATACCCTGCAACAGAGGAATGTCGTCTTGTCCCATCATGCATCACGTTCTTCAACTGCTAAAACAGCTAAAAATGAACAAAAAACAAGAATTTAAGCTGTGCAGAACTATTCAGTCTTTCTGTTTTTTATATTTTTTGCAGGTTGTATTCTGATTGCGTCCATGTGGATGTAATAATTGTTCATCATGTGTGTTTGGGTGGAAATAATCATTATTACCCCATCATGAACAGTTTCCAGAATCACCTGTAGGTGTCGCCAAAGGAACACAAACCACAGAAACGTGCGTACGCCTGCACTGGAGCTGCCGTGGCGGTGCGGACATATCCACGTTCAGTTCAGTTTTGATACATACGGAGTTTTGCGTGGATAGTGACGTACGCACGGTTTTTGTGTGTACGCACCGTTGATACATGAGGCCCCTGTTTCTTTAAGTGGGAAATGTTTTGTCCCCCATCCAGAGGACTTTGTCAGTCTGCCAACCAGATCTGTCCCATGGGTAGCCTTCATTGCTGTGTTTCGAGCCAACCTCCTGTTGGGAGGCTCAGATTTTAGGCTTTTAACACGTGCAAACAGAGCACACCCATCCAAAACCATCAATCATCATGAACAACAATCAAATGTTTTAGGCCAGGTGGCTGACGTGCAACTCACAGAAACAGCCTGAGGACAACCAAGGCCAAAATGGTTCAGAAAAAAAGGTTTGTAGGCTCAATCATCCAGGTAGATAACACAAAAAATGTTAAACCGTGTCATCTGGACCAGTTTCTTTAAACATTTTGTTGGTTTATCTACAATAGTTTTAGTCTGTCAGTGACATGCCTCACCTTTGTTTGCTGATTGCCACTCATCTTTTGCTCATTACTTCTTAGCTCCATTAGTACCGTAAACCTTTAGCTTGTTATTTTTGTTTACTGATAAACAATTATTGTTCAACAAGTTTGTGTTCCTTAATCTGTCATGCTATTTGATTTAAAAACACAGTTGCCTTTTCTTTCTTTTTTTTTTGTGTTGCTTTTATTTCTTCAATATTAGTGTTTACTTGTGGTTCACTGGTTACTTCCTACTTACGTTCTGCTTTTTAAACAAGTTTTCTCCATGTTTCATGATAAAAATCATCTAAAAATAAACACCAATAACAAATCTTTTATTCCTTTAATGAGTTTTTTATTTATTTGTTTTTGCATTGCTTCAACATGCAGCCATCACTAAGCCACAAATGAATGTCTGTGATTTCTTTACTTAAGCGAAATGGAGGAAGAAGCAAGAAGTGATGCAGAATTTCTGATGTTAAAGTTCAGTACGTTGATTTAATTCAAAAGTATTACACTTTTATTATTTCATTTTATGCTTATGTTTATTAAATGTTTTAGTGTTTTAGTGTTTAAATGTTTACTGTTGCACAGAGGGACAGAGAGGAATGCAATTTCAATCCTGTGTATGTCCTGTACATATTGCAGTTTTGACAATAAAGTTGACTTTGACTTTGACTTTGAAGTGGCAAAGGTGGGCACCAGACCGCTTGGGAGCGCTAAAGCGCTAATCCGCTGATAGCGGACCTAAACAATTTGTTAGCGCTATAGCGGATTGACTAACTTTTATAATTCATAAGCGGATTTGCGCTATTTTTATTTAAAATGCAGTACCGCTAATAACTAATTATCTATCAGTAAAAACGAAAAAACTTATTTACGGGCTCTTAAATCAACCGGACGACTGCTCACAGACCATATCCTGTCAGCGCCGGATGTGGTCCGTGACAAAAAAGCGTCCCCCTCAGTCTCTTGGCTAGAGAGAGCGCTCTCTCTATAGCAGTTAGCAGCCAGTGTGTTACTCTGCAGCCTTATTGCTTGTTTTCGAAGAGTCAGACGAAGAGTTTTTAACATGGAGGGTGAACTTATGGATGTTTCTCAGCGGCCTACGCGACGCGTCAGCGCCTCATTTGCCCTGTTCAAAATGGCGACGGCCACAGAAGCAAAGGACTTTACAACAAAACACGGTAAAAACAATTATTTCTTTGCTGAGAAAAAATATATTTCTTAGCTGACTTTATAGCACAAGGTTTTTCTGAGCTTAACCGTTTCACGAAATGGTCAAATCTGCTGGATTAAAAAAAGTAGTTCGCCATTTGCACGTTAGCGCGTTAGCATTAGCTTCCGCTAGCTTTGCTAATACATAAGCGCTTTTGAAATTGCGGACCTAAATAAATTAATAAGCGCTTTAGAAATAGCGAAACAAATTTTTGGATTAGCGGTGCCCAGCACTGAAAAGCGGCATCAAAAAAAGTTATAATCTCGTAAACTAGAGCGTCACTCAAAGAGCTGCAGAAACTGTATTCCTCTACAGAATGTGCATTAAAAAAGAAAACGTTTAACAAAAAGATAACTTTTTATTGCGCGTTTGTTTTGTGGAAAGAATGTAGATTTTATTATTAAACTGACATCAAGGTGTATATTTTTCTGCTTGAGTTGAACTGTAGATTATACCTTAACTATTTTCATAAAAAATAGATTTAAAATGGTAATCTGTTCATAACCAACCTAAAAGTAATCAGAATCAGAATAAGCTTTATTATCATTGCACCGAGGTACAGTGAGAACATGTACGCACAGTCGCCCGAAAGATGGACTTAGTGTACGAAGCTGCAGCTAATTTCATCAGCGCAGCCTTTCTTATTCTTTTCAGAATAATAATCTTAGATATGAAAAGGGGGAAGAACCATGAGGGTAGATAGTGGTTTTACAAGAAAGATCTTTCACATCTTGTCTATCAGGACACGATTTGAGACATCAAAAAACTCTACAAGCAAGCAAAATTAAAAACAGATTACATATGCATTTGAGGTGGAGGTTCTGATGATGTTGTTCAGCCAGCAGTTCTGATAAGCTTGCACAGAAAGTTCTCGGGGAGGGGGGGGATAGATGAAGCTTATTATCCTTGGTTACTCATGACCCAGGAGAAATTTGATAGTCAGCCCATTTCCAAGGCCGGCGGGGAGTCAGATTCAGATAAGCTTGATTGTTGATTTTCTTCAGGCAGACAGATTTTTCCCTTCAGCCTTGAGTCCATCTGGACAATCTGTTTCCAAAATGGCCTAATTGTGGGAATCCATTCCACTGATCCATGCTATAGTCTCCCCCAAGGTCGAACCCACCATGCTGATGAGTCCCAGAAGCCGCAGGTGGCCTGCGATTCTCATAAATCGCCTCCACCTTACGGTTTAGCTCGTAAATCAGCTGATTTTGCAAGGTCACGGCACGGATCAAACCTTCACACTGGCTCGGAAGCGTTGTCATGGCCGAAACTGCTGCCGTCGCCTTCTTCAATTTTCGATAGAACAGAGTGCCTCCGATGCCAAAAAGCAGAGTCCCTGCTATCATAAATCCAATTATGTAAACGTCTTCAACGTCCTCCTGAGACAGGACTGAGAGATACATCACCTGCCACACTCCCCACGAGTCCATGACGTATCCCACAGTGTGCGTCTGAGCTGGACACGCTGGTTCCCCCAGACCTTGTCGTTTTGTTGAAAAAATCTTGTCAATAGAGTTGATCGTCCATGATACCAGATCCATAATCTTAATTTATGTTCGGGAGATGAGTACCCGAGGCGCTTCAGACACACAGAGA
>JBBPBX010062645.1:0-20763 GCA_038048925.1 Garcialebias charrua
CTACGGCAGTAAGATCAAAACAGAAAGTCCACGATGTGAGCTGTGTAGAAATTACAGCAACACAAAAATGAACATGTGCGTCAACATCTGCAGAAATGAAAACACAGACAGCAACAACTTCTCCTTACCTGTGTGGTGCACATGTGTGGATGGACCAGGGGGGGCGTGACGCTTTGGAGGCTGTCGAGAGAGAGGTGATATTACAGTAGATGTAGCATAAAACAAAAAATAAACGAAAAAACATTGACATGTCTTTGCTGTACCTTTCCGACGATGCTGTGGTGGTATGTGAAGGTGGGCAGGTCAGTGATGGGATGGTGGAGCAGCAGGCTGTGAACATGAGCAGATACAAATTGATTAACAGATGAAGTTACTGTGTGTAACATGACACAACTCAGAAAAATAAAAAGCAACATTTCATTACTGTACCTGGAGGGAGGGAGCGGGGAGGCGTCTTTTACTGGGGAGAGGGTGAACTGTCCATGGACTCCTCCTGGCTTGCTGCAGGAGGACAAGTGCCACAGCAGCATCTCCATCAGCTCTGGCTCATCCTAAAAAGAATGAAAGAGATTATCAGAATCAAATGCTTTAGAACTGTTTGACTTTATTATTTAATGTCCTTTTCTAATAGTTTTATTTCAGTAAATCCATTCAAACTGTAGTTTTATTTCAGTAAATCCATTCAAACTGTAGTTTTATTTCAGTAAATCCATTCAAACTGTAGTTTTATTTCAGTAAATCCATTCAAACAGTGAAACTTGTATATTTTATTAATTCATTACACACGGACTGATATATTTCAAATGTTTATTTCTTTTAATGTTGATGGTTATAACTGATAACTAATGAAAACCCTAAATTCAGTATCTCCTAAAATTGGGATATTACTTAGATCACTGGGAAAAAAATAGGATTTTTAGAAATGTTGGCCTTGTCAAAAAATATATCCCCTCCTATATCAAAGGATTAGACAGGTAAGAGCGATATCAAATTTTCTACATAATGACACATGTCCACTGTGCTATTGTGCTGTAATATACGGTAATTAACTTGCAGCTGCATGATTTAAAAAAAAAACTTGCAGAATTGTTCATTAATTTAAAGATTACTCACCTACCCTAGTTATATTGTTTAATTTATGTATTATTTATGAGTTTTTAGAACTAATGATAACTAAACCACTGGACCGTTTTTATTTAAATTAATCTGCCAACACAACTTTTTTCTAGCGCTTACCTTGCAGGGGTGTCAAACTAATTTTCACCGAGGGCCACATCAGCTTAGTGGTTGCCCTCAAAGGGCCAGATGTAGCTGTAAGACAGTATAAATGTAGTTAAATTTAACTAAATGTACAGTAATCTAACACAACTACTCCTTATTGGTAAATAACTGTTTTTTTACATATATATATTTGCACAGATGTAGAAATGT
Organism: Garcialebias charrua; assembly: GCA_038048925.1. Classification (NCBI taxonomy): domain Eukaryota; kingdom Metazoa; phylum Chordata; class Actinopteri; order Cyprinodontiformes; family Rivulidae; genus Garcialebias; species Garcialebias charrua. The sequence goes on from JBBPBX010062645.1 coordinate 1,432, forward strand.
ATGTCTACTTCTTACACTGTTATAATATAAAACCCTTTTGACTTATTGATTATGTGACAATCAGACCTTTTAAGCTCTCAAGGGCCACATCTGGCCTGCGGGCCTTGAGTTTGACACATGTGGCTTAGAGTGTCCACGGAGGGGCCATGCTCGGCAGCCATGTTGTGACTGCTAACGTGAGCTAGATATAGCTCCACTAGCATTAGCTCTGTGCAGCCTACGGGCGCCTAGTTAATGGTTTTTCAAAAGCACAGACTCGAGCTTTCTTCAGATCAGAACCACTCCTCCAGAACCGACATGAGAACATTTGTTAAATGTATCATTATCTACAAACGAAGCAGTCACTTCTGGCACACGGGCCCCAGGCCTGTTAAGCTAACGCTAGTGAAAGCTTGCTCTCAAAACATTGAAACAAGAAGTCCTGAAAAATAACTAAAAATCAACAAAGGGCAGAGAAAAATAAATGAATAAATAACACTGTTTAAAACCACTCTCCTGATTTCAGATTAATGTGAATTCAATCCGAGTCGATCCGAACCAAATCTGATTAGCTTAGCACAAACCCGAAGAACCTGGCAGAACCTTAGCTTAGCACAGGGGTCGGGAACCTATGGCTCGCGAGCCATATATGGCTCTTTTGATGGCTGCATATGGCTCTGACAAATCTTTAATAATAATTTTTTTAAAAAGCCGATATAATAATTTTTTTTAAAAGCCGATAAAAATATAAAACATGGCCGCGAGTGGCCAATCACAGCTGTCCGTGGGTGACTGGCGCTGACTGGAGCCAATCACAGCTGTCCGCGGGGCGCTGACTGGAGCCAATCGGATGATGCTTCACGGACACGGGAGGAGACGTGATCAGGAAGTAAACATCCCTCCTAGCAGCTAGCTTAGCTAGTTATAGAAACCCGTGTGATGAAGATGGCGGCTAAACGAAAACAAGACGAGGATTATCGTACTTTTCAGCCGGAATGGACAGAGCAATTTGCTTTTGTGGAGAGAGCAGGTTCTGCAGTGTGTCTGATATGCAATGATAAAATTGTCTCGATGAAACGCTCAAATATAAAGCGGCACTTCGACACACGACATGTTGCCTTTGCATCAAAATATCCTGTGGGGGACAGCAGGAAAAAAGCATGTGAAGAGCTGCTGGGCAGAGTACTATGGAAAGCCAGCAGGTCAGCAGCACCTCCGTGTTTGGACTCAACAAGGTGACTGGAATTCAGCTAGTTTTGCTGACAACTTTTCGGATAAAGACAAGATAATTAAACGAATAAAAGACATGCCATGACACATTACGTGAGGAAAGTCTTGCCGTTTTGCCTCTGAAAGGGACAACAAGAGGGGATGATTTATTAAAAACTTTCACTGAGTTCACTAAAGAAAAAAATCTACAGATGGACAAACTTATTTCAGTGTGTACTGATGGTGCTCCGTGCATGGTGGGGAAAAACAGAGGATTTGTAGCACTGCTTCGTGAACAGGAAAAGAGACCCATTTTAAGTTTTCACTGCATCCTACATCAGGAGGCGCTTTGTGCTCAGATCTGTGGCGAGCAGCTTGGTGAGGTGATGTCGCTGGTCATTCAGGTGGTCAGCTTAACCTCACTACATATCAACCAGACTACTGTACAAGGCCATCAGCAAAACTATGCAGCACCAGAAGTCACATTAATGGTAAGAAATACTTTATTTATCATTGTTAACAACAGCATAACAATGTTATAAAAAAGCATTCAGATACTTATTGTACTTTAAAAGTGTTGGGCTTCATAAAATGTACACATTTACTTGTTTTTAGTTTAAAAAAATATTGTACGGCTCTCACGGAATTACATTTTAAAATATGCGGCGTTTATGGCTCTCTCAGCCAAAAAGGTTCCCTACCCCTGGCTTAGCACAAACCCGAAGAACCTGGCAGAACCATGCAACAGTGATTCACGTAATTTAAAACACATCAAAGAATGAAGCTCAAAACAAGAGCCAGCAAGGACGCACTAGAACAGGGGTAGGGAACCTTTTTTGGCTGAGAGAGCCATAAACGCCGCATATTATAAAATGTAATTCCGTGAGAGCCGTACAATATTTTTTTAAACTAAAAACAAGTAAATGTGTACATTTTATGAAGCCCAACACTTTTAAAGTACAATAAGTATCTGAATGCTTTTTAATAACATTGTTATGCTGTTGTTAACAATGATAAAGTATTTCTTACCATTAATGTGACTTCTGGTGCTGCATAGTTTTGCTGATGGCCTTGTAGTCTGGTTGATATGTAGTGAGGTTAAGTTGACCACCTGAATGACCAGCGACATCACCTCACCAAGCTGCTCGCCACAGATCTGAGCACAAAGCGCCTCCTGATGTAGGATGCAGTGAAAACTTAAAATGGGTCTCTTTTCCTGTTCACGAAGCAGTGCTACAAATCCTCTGTTTTTCCCCACCATGCACGGAGCACCATCAGTACACACTGAAATAAGTTTGTCCATCTGTAGATTTTTTTCTCTCTTTTTCTTTTCTTTGTGCAAATAGGTGATTTCCAGTCCTCGTGCTTGGACATTGTTTGTGGTGTCCCACAGGGTTCAGTATTGGGGCCAAAGTTGTTTAATTTATACATAAATGACATATGTAAGGTCTCTAAATTGTTTACTTTTGTTTTATTTGCAGATGACACAAATATTTTTTGTACAGGTGAAAATTTACGGCAGCTTTTGATAGAAATTAATTTAGAGTTATGTAAATTGAAAAAGTGGTTTGATATTAATAAATTATCTCTAAATTTAGATAAAACCAAGTTTATGTTATTCGGGAATTGTAACGGGCATAGTGAGTCACAAATAAAAATTGATAATGTGATATTGGAGAAAGTGACGGAAATTCGGTTTTTGGGAGTATTGATTCATAATAAGATCTGTTGGAAACCTCATATTAAGTATGTTCAATCTAAAATAGCAAGAAGTGTAGCTGTTCTCTCTAATGCTAGAAAATTTTTAAATTATTCTGCTCTTCATATTATTTACTGCTCACTTATTTTGCCATATCTAAATTACTGTGTGGACGTTTGGGGCAACACTTACAAAACCTCGCTCCAACCATTATGCACATTACAGAAAAGAGCCATTCGATTAGTTCATAAGGTTGATTTTTATTGTCATACTAACAATGTATTTATTCATTCTAATTTTATTAAATTCCAAGATTTGATAGAGTTTCAAACTGCACAATTTATGTATAAAGTTAGAAACAAACTATTACCAGAAAATATACAAAATTTATTTACTGACAAAGTCGGGAGATATGACTATAGAGAAAACCTGAATTTCAGAACTTTGAAGGTGAGAACAACAATGAAAAGAATGTGCATTTCGGTCATTGGAGTGAGGATTTGGAATAAACTCACCAAAGAGTTGAAGCAAAGTCCAAGCATGAGGTATTTTAAGAAAAGACTAAAAATGATTATTATTCAAAAGTATAAGGATGATCAAGGGTGAGAAATTGGATGGTAATGATAGAACTGAGGATGATTTGGACAATTGGGTGCTGATCTGTGTACATGTGTGTAAATATATGTGGATGTGTAAATAAGGAAATGTTATCTATGTATTTATGCAGGTAGATGTGTATGTATATCTACGTGAGTAGGTATATGTAGATACTTTCATCTAGTCCAGAAAATACTGTTTTTATTTTATTTTTTTAATTATTAAAATTAATATTACTTCTTTTTTTTCTGGAAGGGATACAGGCAACAGGAAGACTATTTATCCTATGAATTATTAAATGGATAAGGGGTATGATAATATAAGTTAAACTTCATCATACTCCTTTTCAGACTCACAGTCACCATTAGAGGAAAGGAAAAGAAACAAATGTATATTAGCATATAAAAATTGGGTACGTTTATTTGATATTAAGATTGTATCTATACTTGGAAACATGAAAGTATTCAGTATTATGTTTTGTGGTGAAATGTCTGTCTGAAATAAAATTTATCATCATCATCATCAACTCAGTGAAAGTTTTTAATAAATCATCCCCTGTTGTCCCTTTCAGAGGCAAAACAGCAAGACTTTCTTCACGTAGTGTGTCATGGCATGTCTTTTATTCGTTTAATTATCTTGTCTTTATCCGAAAAGTTGTCAAAAAGTTCATTGGCAACATAAGCATGAATGTTTTGGCGTACTCACCATCTGTGAATGGCTTCCCGTTTCTCACAATGGCTAAAGCACCAGCAAAACTAGCTGAATTCCAGTCACCTTGTTGAGTCCAAACACGAAGGTGCTGCTGATCAGCTTGCAGCTCTTCACATGCTTTTTCCCTGCTGTCCCCCACAGGATATTTTGATGCAAAGGCAACATGTCGTGTCGAAGTGCCGCTTTATATTTGAGCGTTTCATCGAGACAATTTTATCATTGCATATCAGACACACTGCAGAACCTGCTCTCTCCACAAAAGCAATCACACGGGTTTCTACAACTAGCTAAGCTAGCTGCTAGGAGGGATGTTTACTTCCTGATCAGTCACCCGCGGACAGCTGTGATTGGCTCTAGTCAGTGCCAGTCACCCACGGACAGCTGTGATTGGCTCCAGCCACTCGCGGCCATGTTTTATATTTTTATCGACTTTTTAAAAATATTATTATTAAAGATTTGTCTGAGAGCCATATGCAGCCATCAAAAGAGTCATATATGACTCGCGAGCCATAGGTTCCCGACCCCTGACTAGAACAAAGTCAAGAAACAGAAACAGTTTAAAACTAGGATGACTCTGATTCTTAGCTTTTGAGCTAGCAGTTAGCCCAACACGGTCGGGTCACGTGGCTCAAATAAAACACTTAAAATAAAGCATGTGAAACCCACAAACGACCAGAATACAACGCTAGCAAACAGTTTAAAGCCTAACATGCATGTTTTTGGACTGTGGGAGGAAACCGGAGCACCCGGAGAAAACCCACGCATGCACAGAGAGAACATGCAACTCCACCCAGAAATTCCCACTTTCATCTGCACATAACAGTTTGAAGAGTTTACTTACAGTGCAAGAAGTTAATCCACCGAAGGAGATCTCTCTGTAGCTGCTTCCTGCAGCTCGAACGTCGCTCTAACTGAAAACTGGTTTGAAAAAAAGCGCGGCGCAAATGAACATCCACTCAGAGGGCTGATTCAAATGAGGCAGGCGGAGCAATCCAAAACGCCTGAAGCACCTACGTAGCACGAATCACGGCCGGACCCAATACGTTGCACTGTAGGGGGTCGCTCGAGTGTCGGCTGATCCCTGCTCCGGAGCAGAGCTGCGACTGAGGTGCAAAACGTACACACGCAGAGCGGATGAAGGGCGGAGCAAAACGAGGTCCGCCCCGGAGTCCTCTGCTATGAGGGAAGTTTCTTGTAACTTGACATAAAAGCAACTTATAACTGCGAGTGAGAAATTAGTCATTATTATCCAAGACTAACGGATAATTTCGTTTCCGGTTGTAAATTTCAACATAAAATTCATAAAATGGTACGAGGATAGTATTTTGGCGTACGTAAACGACAGGTTAAAAGCTCAGTAAAACCGTAGACTAGGATATCACAATGAACTCTTTAAGATTTCGGAGTTAACCGCTTTGAAAGATGCTTTCATTTTGAAGGCGCACTCCAGTAAAAATTGCTCACTTTGAGGCAAAAGCTAGTTCCGACGAGAACCCGTCCTGTTTCTGAAAACGTCATCTAAATCGATTAAATGCCTCCCGCATTGCTCCTGAAACACGAATATGCTTGAAAATAGCGCCTCCGACGTGTATCCTCAGTTTTTTTTGAGATAAATCATCTTTTAAAATCCGCTTATCCGCAAAACACTCGAGCAACCTATCTCTTCCGTTACAAATGCGCAGACTGCTACAGTTCATCTGATCTGCGCAGCTGCAGCCGGGACTCCGTGGCTCCTCCCTCTTTCATCGTGTTGCTTTCACGTACTACTCGAAAATCTGACTACTACACCTCAAATACGCGCAAACAAATTGATTTTACACCTGAAAAAAAAAAAAAAAACACAGCTATTCCTGTTCATAATTCAATAAGAATGTAGATTAAGTTTGTATCCTGAGCAACAACACACGAAACTGAAAGTTTCTCATTTAAATGAACGTCTTGACAGAACGAAACGTGAAATTCCTACGTACGCACAACACTTGTTAAAGCAACAAGCCTGTTTTGGGTCGCGTGTGTGTGCGCTCGCGCCGTGTTTGTGGCAGCCGAGTTGCGTGCGAAGAGCTCGACATGTCATTCAGAGGAATCCGCCACCTGAAACGCGAGGAAGTCAAGGCGACTCAATTGGTTATAAAGAATCAGGCAACATCTGCAGCGAGCAGAGCAAAACATCAGCTCTCCCTGTGTTTGCTACATTCTCGGACAATAAACACCGCTGGAGCATCTTTGACACATTTGAAGCGCATGTGGCTCAGCAGCCAACTGTAGGCTGGATTCAACCCGCAGCTATTCTGGGTAAGGCTTTGATACGTTTAATTTAATGCTTTTTAAATTTTATTTTGGTTGCAAAATTATCACCAGAACAGGGCTGGAGTCGTAAAGTTTACATTTGTGCATAAATCAGGGGTCTGCAACCTGCGGCTCTGGAGCCACATGCGGCTCTTTGGTCCCTCAACAGTGGCTCTTTCAAGATTTGATCAAAACTAACTTGAAACTGAATTTTATTTGTTCTTATAACGAAAAGGGCCAGTTTTAGCAGTTTTTCCTGTCTTTTCCTTTGCAAATGTGTGAATACTAGAACTAATAGGAGTAAAACATACTTTATTTATTCGAAGTAGGATATTTAATTTTTCCACAATTAAAATAATTTACCTAGACTTGCATATTGTTTTATTATTATTTTTTAATAGGGAAAGAACATTATTTTTCTAGAGGACCAGACTTAGCTTTTTTAGATGTTTACCTGGATTATTGAGCATGCATCAGGGAACATTATTTTTCCTTCTTTACAATAATCTTGTCTTTTTTTTTTTTTGTCTTAAAATGTAAAAATAACAAATCATTAGATATTCTCAGCTTTACAATGGCCAGAAAACTACCCTACTGGTCAGAAAATTGTCCTCCAACAAACGTAAAGTGGTCCGTGGGCCACCAGTTGAAAATCCCAATTGTAGCAGGTATTGTGGCTCCGGACACGTTTAGTTTAATGAACAAAGAGGCAGAAATGGCTCTTTTGATTGTAAAGGTTGCAGACCCCTGGTCTAAATGAAAGGAATGAAGCATTTTTTGGGGAGGTGTTTCAGTAAAGTTTCTGTCTGACACCCTGCAGCAGCGCACCTGTTACCTCCAAGGAGCTCCAGACCATGATTCCTCCAGGAGACTGCATGTACGCGGGCAGAAAACGGAGGAAACCCATCCAGAAACAGTTAAGGAGCTCTGCTTGACTCTGTGCATCATCAACCTAAAACCTGCTGGAAGTAAATAAATCTCAGCTTCACGAGGCAGTGTGAGCAGTTTCAGGTTAAAAACAGCAAATAATGTTGGATAAATTAAGTTTGCACGCTCAGTTTTAACCTCTGACAGAATTTAATTTTTTTGCCTCCACTGTGCACATTTTAAGGCTTTTAACAAGGTTTTCCCTTATCCTGTCAGCAAATGTCACTAGTTATATAAGATATTAAAGAGGGAAGTGGTAGTTTAAAAAAAAGCCCTGTGGCGTTTATAAAGTTTTCATGATGTGCGTCTGCCTTTAATATGAGAAAAATCCACCAGAGATGCTGAAATATACACTATAGTGACAATAAACCTTTATTTTTGTTTACTTAAAGTGACAATTTGATAAATAATAGTTTTGAAATTCTGATAATAATTTGCCAGTTCAGATTCTTCCTGGCATTTCATGCCTTTCAATGATAGTTTAGATTAAAATAATTTATAATTCTTGTGTTTTGGGCATAAAATCATCTGAGTTCAACTAAAACCATGACACGCCAGATTAACCCTATAAAACCCGAGTTGGCCCTGCAGGGTCCGGGTTCTGCCTCTGACATCAGGAGGTCTGAAGATGAAAGAAACAGATTAATTTTAATGTAAAGTGCCAAAAATATGTTTTTGTATTTTTGTTTGTAAAATCAAAGAAGCTGAATTGTTTGCTGATGTCTTTATTTGTGTTGTTTACAAGAAGAAACAAACAAGTAACAAATTAATTTATATTTAAAAAATACTTCCTTACGAATAACCTTAACATTTCTTTTCCACTAGAAGCAGATACGAGTGTGTCGGATGAGTTTACGCGTTGTTAAAAACTACTTTATGACCACGTTTGAGCTTTTTAATCACAGATTGTTTGCGTGTTTTACACGAGGATCCTTAAAGTTTTAATAAAAAGACTCGGATATGAAGAAAGTGTCGTCTCGAGCAGCAAAGATAAATAAATAAAAAGTCGATTTTTTAGCTCGGAGCAATTTTCTGCGAGTTCATACCCACACTTGAAAAGCGTGGAGTTTGTTTGAAGCGTTGAGAAAAACAAAAAAAAATAAAAATCATTTTAATTTGCAGCTTCTGTCTAAAAGATAAAAAAGCTCAGATATTTAAAGTGATTTTCACGTTCTTTTATAAAAGACCCAACCTCTGATTTACTCCTAAAAAATAAGAAATACTTAGTAAACTTAGCTAAAATTGGTCAAATCCATGCATCAGTTTAATACTGTAGTCCTAAAACCTGCACTGACTTTTATTTTTTAATTGTGACATAATTTGACAGAAAATGTTTTATGTTTAAAAAAGTACCATTAAAGGAACAGTTCAACCATTTAGGATCCTGCTTTAGGAGCCGTTCTCTTAGATCTTCATCTTCCGTTAATCCTCTTCTTTCTTGAGGTCGATAGCCAGAGGGCCTCTCTGCCGCCCATCAGGCCTGACCGGAGGGGAAACTGGTTCTGCTCTCTCCACAGAGCTGTTGGTCCTTCTACCCTGATTGATCAGGTTGACCTGAGTTTCCAGCTGTAAGAAAAGTCCCGGTGGTCACAAACTCCCGTCTGTTTACAGCTTGATGTGGGCCGCATGGCTCACTGCAGCCGTCGACACCATAGATTTTTTTTGTTAAGTACCGTAATAATAAATCAATTATAACTCAAAAATCTGTGTTTTCTGAGAAAAGTCAACATACGTATACGTACTGAGTGCTGACTGGCTGCTGAAATTTTGTGAAAAAGCTCAAATTGATTGTTCAAGTTGAAACAATCAGAACAAAAACTCAAAGGAGCAGAACTTGAAGAGAGGCTAAAAATATCAAAATACAGGTACTAGCTAAAAGGAGCCAAGTGGAAGCTAACAGCAGCAAAAATTGACATTAACAGGAGCTAAATGGAGGTGTAAAGAAGGAAAACACTAGGTAAAGGAAGCTAAATGTGAGCTAGCAGCGTACCGTAAAGCGGAAACAAAATGCTATAGCTAAAAGGAGCCAAGTGGATAGATAGATAGATTTATTTGTCCCCGTAGGGAAATTAGTTAGCTAACAGGAACAAAATAGAAGCGTAAAAAAGCTAAACACTAGCTAAAAGAAGCTAAATGTGAGCTAGCAGAAGTAAAACGAAAACAAAATGCTAGCTAAAAGGAGCCAAATGCTAACGGGAACCGAATAGAGGCATAAAAAAAGCTAAACACTAGCTAAAAGAAGCTAAATGTGAGCTAGCAGAAGTAAAACGGAAACATACTAGCTAAAGGGAGCCAAATGGAAGCTAACAGGAACAAATTTTAGAGGCGTAAAAAAGCTAAACACTAGCTAAAATAAGCTAAATGTGAGCTAGCAGAAGTAAAACGGAAACAAAATACTAGCTAAAAGGAGCCAAATGGAAGCTAACAGGAACAAAATAGAGGCGTAAAAAAGCTAAACACTAGCTAAAAGAGGCTAAATGTGAGCTAGCAGAAGTAAAACAGAAACAAAATACTAGCTAAAAGGAGCCAAATGGAAGCTAACAGGAACAAAATAGAGGCGTAAAAAAGCTAAACACTAGCTAAAATAAGCTAAATGTGAGCTAGCAGAAGTAAAAAGGAAACAAAATGCTTGCTAAAAGCTAAATTGAATCTAAAAGAAGCAAGGAGCATTGTGGAAGCTAAAAAAAAGCCATATACTGTACTAGTAAAATGGAGCTAAATATTAGCTAAGTAAAACTGAAGCAAAAAGATACAACCTCCCTAGCTAAGCACTAGCAAAAAACGAGTTAAACTCTAGCTAAAATCAAAATTATTAAACATTTTATTTGTCCTTTCAGACAGGAGCAAAGATGTAAAAGTAAAGAGATGCAAACTGAAGTATCGATCCCATCACACGAGTACCAAAACAATACCAACGCTAATATCAATATTTGGCTCGATTCACAGACCCCGACAAGAAACAGCCAAAAAAAAAAATTTAAATAAAAAACGAGTCAGGAAATGTGTAGACTTTTAAACTGTGTAAGAGATCTAACCGTGTGACTTCTTATTGTCGTCTCTACACGCTCAGGAAGCCGTCCTCAGCCAACGAGAAAAGCAACCCGTCCAAGCGGCACCGGGACCGGCTGAACGCGGAGCTGGACCGGCTGGCCAGCCTGCTGCCGTTCCCGCCGGACGTCATCTCCAAACTGGACAAGCTGTCGGTGCTGCGCCTCGCCGTCTCCTACCTCCGCGTCAAGAGCTTCTTCCAAGGTAACGGACGATAAACGTTCAACGCAGTTGTCCTTTTTGGACCCTTTACTTAAAAAGAGTGTGATGTTGGTGGTTGCAGACGTGAGGGAGCGTCGGCTACATTGAGTCCACGTCTTGTTTTCCAACCGCTCCCGTCTTCAAATATTCATGCGCCTCTTGGAAGTGTTTTGTTGCCACTGGCCTTGTTAGCTCGCAGGCTGAGGGCACAGCTGGATGGGACGGCTCTGACAACAGCTGGATGAAAGAAAGGTTGCTGAGGAGGATAAAGGAGAGGAAGCAGCTGAGAGAGAAACGTTGTTTCCGTGAAGCTCTCTGAGGGATTCATAAGCTTCTTCTGCTCTTTGTCACATGTGGCTTTTCTCTTTCACCTCTGATCCTGACTGCACCCTTAATCTCCACCGTCCGCTGCCTCGGCTCGGGTCCAATCAGCTGGAGTCCTGCTGGTTCCTGGACGCTCGTTTAGCTCATCCAACGTGAAGTTGGAGGACAGGTGGTGGCTTGAGTCGTTGAAGGTGACTTCGACCTCTTTAACTCCCTCTGAGACAGATCCGATCAGTTGGAGGAGGTTCTCAGTTGGACTGAGGTCTGGCCTTAGATTGGACCACTCCGAGACCTTTAACTGGTCCTGCTTAAACCAGTTAACGTTCTTCGGCTGTGTGTTTAGAGTCACCGTTCTGCTGGAAGGTGGACAATGTCCCAGTCTCAGATCTTTGGAAGACTCAAACTGGTTTCCCTCAATAATATTTCTGTATTTTGCTCCATATTTCCTTAAACTCTGATCAGTTTTCAAGTCCCTGCTGATAAAAATCATCCCCACATCATGAAACAGCCGCCGTCGTGCTTCACTGTGTGAGTGTTGTCCTCAGTGGAAAGAAATGTCAATTTTGAAACTTTTTGGTGGAACTTAAATAACTAACAAATGCTGAGTTCTGAATAAGCTAAAACTGAGCTGATAACAAAAGCAAAAAGCAAAACACTAGCTAAAAGCAGCAAAAGGCTAGTTAGAATAGCAAGAAGCTATCTAAAAGCAGCAAAGGTGTAGCTAAAAGCTAAAATTTGCAAACGGCCAATTATGTAGGGTGTACGTATGTAATAGGCTTCAGTTGCACAAAAGTAGCTAGGAGCTAAAAGCAGCAAAAACACTAAACATAAGCAAAAAAATAGCACAATACCAGTATTAGCTAAAAGCTACAAGTAGCAAAAGTGGTCTGAAAGCTAAAAGTAGCAAAAGGCTAGTTAAAAGATAAAAGTAAGGCGACAAGAAGCCAGAAGTTAAAAATAGCAAAAGCCTAGGTTAAATTTAGCAAAATACTACGGTAGCTAATAGCAGCAAACGTTTAGCTATAGGCCAAATTTAGGGAAAGGCATGGTAGAAGCTTAAGTAGAAAAGGGTGCTTAACAGATAAAAGTTGTAGAACGGAAGCTAAATGCTAAAAGTACCACAAGAAGACAGAGCAGAATAAATTTCCTTGTTTTGCTCCATCCATCATTCCTTCAGCTGTTTTTTTCTATTTCCTGTTTCTGCTGATAAAAATCATCCCCACATCATGAAGCAGCCACTGTCGTGCTTCACTGTGCGGGTGTTGTCCTTGATGGACAGAAATGGAAATTTTGAAACTTTTTGGTTGAACTTATACAACTAACAAATGCTGAGTGCTGAATAAGCTAAAACTGAGCTGCTAAAAGAAAAAGAAAAAAACATTAGCTAAAAGCAGCAAAAGGCTAGTGAAAGTAGCTAGAAGCTATCTAAAAGCAGCAAAGGTTTAGCTAAAAGCTAAAATTTGCAAAAGACCAAGGATATGCTTCAGTAGCAAAAAGGCCTAAAAGCAACAAAATACTAAACATAAGCAAAAAATAGCAAAATACTATATGCTGGTGAAGATAGCAAAATACTAGCTAAAAGATAGCAAAATAAAAGCTAAAATTGGCAAAAGGCTAGTTAAAAGCTAAAAGTAAGGCAAAAATAAGCCTGAATTTAAAAGTAGCAAAAGCCTAGATAAAAGTAGAAAAACACTAGCTAAAAGCAGCAAAAGGCTAGTGAAAATAGCTAAAAGCTATCTAAAAGCAGCAAAGGTTTAGCTAAAAGCTAACATTTGCAAAAGACCATTCATTCATTCATTCAACCTTTATTTATACAGGCTAGCCTCGTTGAGTCACGAGGACTCATTTACAAGAGGGACCTGTCCAAGGATATGCTTCAGTAGCAAAAAGGCAGCTAGGAGCTAAAAGCAACAAAATACTAAACATAAGCAAAAAATAGCAAAATACTATATGCTGGTGAAGATAGCAAAATACTAGCTAAAAGATAGCAAAATACTAGCTAAAAGCTACAAGTAGCAAAGGTTGGCTGAAAGCTAAAATCGGCAAAAGGCTAGTTAAAAGCTAAAAGTAAGGCAAAAATAAGCCTGAAGTTAAAAGTAGCAAAAGCCTAAATAAAAGTAGAAAAACACTGGCTAAAAGCAGCAAAAGTTTAGCTATAGGCAAAATTGAGGGAAAGACCCGTTGGAAGCAACGTGCCTAAAAGCTGAAAGTTGTAGAATGGAAGCTAAAAGTACCACAAGACAAACCAGAGCATTTCTTGTTGTTGTTTTGCCCCATCCATCATTCCTTCAGCTGTTTCTTCTATTTCCAGTATTTGCTGATTAAAAAAACGTCCCCACATCATGAAGCAGCCGCCGCCGTGCTTCACTGTGGGGATGTTCTCATATCGTCCTGGACGAATAAAAAGTTCAATCTTGGCCTCTTCTGACCACAGCAGCTTCTTGCACATGCTTGGTAAAGAAATCGAGTCCGGGTCCACTGAATGGCGGGCGATAATGTAATTACGTGTCGTATGTGTTTTCATTAGACTTCCTGCGAGTACACAGAACCACAGACTTTAACAAAGCGCTCGTGAAGGGATCACTGGATGTTTGTCTGCAACTCAATAACTTTTAGTGGTAATCCCGTTTGAGATGGCCGCCACAGCTGACTGACCTTATAAACATCAAAAACACTATAAATCAGTCAGTTTAGCAGGTTTTGAGCCATAAGTAGCTGTAGTGGTAGCTGAGACTGATCCCTAACACAAACTGTGAGCGCTAACTCACAATCAAAATGGATCAAACTTTGTCTGGCAACGAGCGATATGCATTCCTCGAAGGAATTCTTGTCCTTTGTTCTCCAACAACGATGTTCAGTGTTTTTACTCCTCCTCTGCTGGGTGCCCAGACCTTTGTTCACCTGAGCCCTGACCTTTGATCACCTGAGCCTGACCTTTGATGCTTCAACCAGTGAGCTTCATTAGAGGTAAACATCAGGCTGTGTTCACGCCTCGGCCTCCTCAACCCACAGGAGAACACTTACAGGACCGAGGTCGATGAGTGTCTCCACATCCTTCCGGTGGTTTCTCTGACAGGAACATGACATGAAACCTGCAGCTTGTGGCGCAGTTGGCTGCTGGATCCACCAGGGGGACGGTGTGAAGTCACATTTGACTGAAATGAATGAACACAAATTAAATATAGAGGTGTGGATGTGATGAACTGATTTACGAGCGTGGTGACGGACAGAGCAGCATCTGTGGAAGCTCAGTTGAAACTCAGTGGCGTGTTACGTGAGCACACACTCGGGTTACGTTTGGCTGAACGTGTGTAAATAAAACCCAACGACAGTGGATCATGAGAAATGTAGAAATACACAGAATCTCATGGGAAAAAAAATAAACGTAGTTATTTGTGCACAACTTTTCTTTATATTCCACTTCAAAGGCTTTTGTTCCTTTTGATTTGGAAGGGTGCAAGTGTCCCTTCGCAACGAAAAGTCGCAGGTTCAACTCCCTGCTGGGTCGTTTGTGTGTGCAGTTTTACACGTTTGCCCCAAATGATGTACATTTGAATTAACTGGACGTTCGAGTTGGGCTAAGGTTGTGGGATCGGTTTCCAGACAGGTTTTACTGGTGGTCCAGAAAAAAACAAAATCTCTGAGGAACCTCTTGCAGACAAACATACATGTTTAAAAAACAAACAAACAAACAAACAAACAAAAAACATACATGTGTTTACAAACATGTGAGAATAAAAACTGTTAGAGATTTGGAAGATGCAGCCTGTTTTGTTGTGACTTTGACTTCTTACTTTGAATAATAATAATACAGGTAGTCCCCGATTTACGAGCGCTCTGATCTGCGAGGTTCCAGACTTACGAGCTGCGAATTTTTGGAAAAAACGAAAAAAATACTGAGTTTTCATGTGTTTTTTCACTACAGTTAGTTAGTTAAGCATATAAACACACGTTTCCGATCATTTTTATGCACTCAAAAGTAGTTTTTAGATGAAAATAGAGTGTTTTTAGTCGCGCTAGCGAAAACCGTTCCAATTTACGAGCGGATTTCCGGATTTACGAGAGAAATGGCGGCCGTTCCAAATTACGAGATTTCCGGTTTACGAGCGCCTCGTTGTAACGGATCTCGCTCGTAAATCGGGGACTACCTGTAATAATAATCAAGTGTGTATTTATAAACAAACACAAAAACTTATTGGCTTCACTTTCAGATAATTGTCACAACAATCCATCTGATAGTTTTACAGAAAGAAAAAACTGAAAAAAGAAGAAAAATAAATAAATGTCAAATAAAAATGTATTTGTTAAATAATAATAATAATAATAATAATAATAATAATAATAATAATAATAATAATAATAATAATAATAATAATAATAATACTTTGAGTGTGAAAAGGAGCAAACATGGTTTAAAAACCTGATTGGTAAAAAAAAAAAAAATCCATTAAAAAAGAAAAAGATAAAAGAAAAAGTTAAATGTTAAATGAGGACTGATCAATGTTTGGATTAAAAAACAGTTTTTGTGTTGTTTTTATCTCATACTTCTCTTTCAATTTATTATTTTGTTTTATTTTGTTCTCTTTAATTTTCATAGTAATTATTATCTGTATTTATTATATTTTTGACCACTTTCTTACATTATTACTGTAGTCTGAAACAATACTACTAAGTAATGAGTTGATTTATTATTTTTAATAATATGTTCACTAAATTGGAGACCGTTTATTTTTGTGGTATAATTTCATGATTTTGAACTAGTTTTTACCGTGTTCACTTATTTAAAACATTATTCTCTATAATTACCTGCTCATTATACTGTGCAGCACTTTGCTTACAGCCTGTTGTTTGTGTAAATGTGCTTTACAAAATAAAAGTTACACGAACACAGGGTTGGAGCCAGATATTTATTTAACTAACAAAAGAAAAAAGCTGATGTGGCGGCAAAAAGTACGACTTAAGAGAATGCAAACACGAGAGGCGCACGAGGAGGATCGAGACTTATGGGAAACCAACACAATGAGCTGCTGCTGAGCTGATAACAATAACCTGAAGGAGAGGGAAACACCTGGAACTGATTACTGATAGTCGACAGGTGAGGCTGGAAAACACTGAGGACACGAAACACGGATTGATCTAAACACAGAAACACAAACTATTTGAGCCCAAACAAAATATAAGAAGTAGGAATTCACAAAGAGAAAAAAAAAGAAATAGAAAATTAACTAGAGAAATTGCATTTCCTGCAAAAAGTCAGTGTGAATGCTTATTGCTGAAGAACCTGCTGAAAAACAGCTAAAATTATTGTAGCTAAAAACATGCTGAAATGTAGCTGAAATGGAAGAACAAGCCTAAGTTAGCAGAAGGAAGCAGAAGGAACACATTTGCTGAATTTGGTTTAGCTATACAGTATAAGCAGAAATTAACACAAAATCAGTAAATTAGCTAAAAAAAAAAGCTGAAATTAGCAAATAATTGTTGAAAAGTAGCTGAAAAGGCAGAAAGAAGCTTAAATTACCAGAAGGAAGTGGAGAGAGCATATTTTAGCTGAATTAGGCTGAAAAAAATTGAAAGGAGTTAATTTTTTTTGGAATCAGATGAAAAAGCTAAAATTAGCATAAAACAGGTAAATAGTAGCTGAAATAACTTAAAGTAGCAAGAATAATCTGAAAAGAGCGTAAAAAGCTGAAATTAACATAAAGAGGTTAATTAGGCTGAAAGTAGCAGAAACTACCACTAAAAACTTGATCTGAAAACAGCTGAAATTAGCTATAAAAAATAAAAAAAACTAGCTGAAAATGTAGACCAAGTTTAAATCAGCAGAAGAAAGCAGAAAGAACATGTTTGCCCAATTACCGGTAGGCTAAAAGAAGCAGATATCAGCACAAAGAAGTGGAAATTATCTGATAAAAGCTGAAATAAGCACATTCACACACGCACACAAACAAACAAACAAACAGCTAAACAGTAGCTAAAAAAGCAGAAAGAAGTTTAAATTACCAGAAGGAAGTGGAGAGAGAGCACGTTTTTGCTGAATTAAGTGGAAAAAAGTTTAAATGAGTGCAAAATATTTAGCATTAGTCGAAAAAGCTAAATTAGCATAAAAACAGCTAAATAGCAGAAAAAGCTGAAACGCACAAATAAGCTGAAATTCGCAGAAAGAAGTTAAGAAGCACAACAATGTTGTAGTTAGCAAAAAGAATCAAATGATCACAAAATTGCTAAAAAAAATAAAAATAACTAGCAGCTGAAAGTAGCTGAAAAAAGTTTGTTTTCACAAGGAAGCTGAAAGAAGCTGAAGCAGAACAAAATGTGAAAGGAGCAGTAAAAGGTTGTAAACAGATGTAAAAATGTGAGGGATGTAAAATGAGCTCAATTCATTTTCTAAGAGGAAAAAAGTAGCAGAAAAGGCTAAATACTTAAAAAAGCTAAAGTTGCACCAATACGAAAAGTCATACCCTTCCCCTGAAGGAGCTGAACGTTTTGATTTATGATTTGTTGACATAGCTTGAAAACTGTGGGACGAGAGGGATAATAATTATAAGAAATATAAACAGGATCACAATAGTGTAAATGCTTAATAAGCATTCATACTATTAACATTGATTGAATACTTTTCATTGATTTTTAATCATTCTTTTCTCTTTTTTCACGTTTATGCTTTGTTTTTTTAGTAGAATATTGTTTTTGTGACGATCAGCTGATGTCAAAGTTTCTGACGATGAGGAAGATGAAGAAGAAAGCTGTGGTCGATTCCAGCTTCGTGAATCGTTTTGTGTTTTTAACGTCCGATTCTTCAGCTTTCAGTCTGTAATCCTTGTTAGAGATTTACCGTACGGGTAATTATCCCTTCATATTTGTTTCCCTGCATGGCTCTCCTCCAGTATGTGGGTTTCGCAGCTCTTTATCTAAATATGATCAAAATGATTAGGTTTTCTTGACATTCACTTGATGTTTTTAGATAAAAATCAGATGACAGCGTTAAAAATGAGACAACAAAGCACCGATTGTCTCCGGTAATCCTCAGCCTGACGGCTCACGAGTGAAGCTAATGAAATCCACCGTTACAGCTCGAGATGTGGACGTGAAAGTCGCCGCGGTGTTTACCGTTGGCACGACATGCGTCTAAAAGATCAAACGAATGGTGCCGAGCATCACTGGGCTCGGTGAGTTTGTATTGTGGTCACTTCCTGTGAGGCGGAGCGCACGAACGCCACGATTTAAAACGACTCCAACCTAAACTCACGAAAATGGAAACGGACAAACAAGTTCCTCCATGTCATGATGGTGGGCTGGTGGGGACGTGGAGGAGTTTAGGTATCTGCGTTTTAATAACGCTGGAGATAACAGGCGGATCAGTGCAGCTTCTGCAGTATTGTGGACTCTGTGCCGGTCCGTTGTGGTGAAGAGGGAGCTGAGCTGCAAGGAGAAGCTCTCTGTTTACCGGTCGGTGCACGTTCCTACCCTCACCTGTGGTTCTGGACATGTCCGACTGGGAGGGGACCCTGGTGAAGACCCAGGACACGCTGGAGAGACTGTCTCATGGCTGGCCACTCAGGTCTCTGAGCGTTGCACAGTCTGCTCTTCTGGGTGAACTGGAGTTGCCCAGAATGATAACAAATAGAAAACACCAAACTGGCCAGCTCTGATGGTTTGATCTCGTCAAACGAGCTGCTAACCAGCGGCAGTTTCGCTGCGAGCGCCGCCGACTCTCGACCCGATAAAAGAGGAAGAGAAACTGAACCCACAGACTCACGCCAGGCGGACGCCGTTCGTGACGCCAGCCGGCAGACAGGACACGGTTTTGTAACTGACTGAGAGAGGGAGAATAAAGTTTAGACCCTTATTTACTCGTTTGCAAGGTGAGGCTCGTCTAAGTCCGTGTGAAACCGGGTCAGAACCAGAGCCCGAGGAGCTGCAGCGTGACAGAGGTTTGTGAATGGAGCTTTTTAGCCGAGGGGTGAGACGGTGGACCGGGTCAGACCACAGACAGACCTTTGTGTTCGTTGAACTCTGGGTGACCCGAACTCTTTTTCCTTCCCTTTAAGACTCAGACCGGACGGAGACGTTTCAGCAACGCAGAGGTCACAGAGCGGCCACTTTGTTTTTTCAAAACAAAATCCACCTTTGACCCCGTTCATGAACGGAAGATGCCGAGTCGCATTAAACACCCTTTTAATTTTGTAAGAATGCTGAGTCACCCGTCGAACCGTTTGTTCTCTTGTTTATTCTTCGGTATGTTTTGTAAAATCTAACTACTTTATACTTTTCATATTTTTAAAAAATTAAGCTCGTTCAGGAGATAGGTGCTATGAATTTGTTTTTGTAACTTTTGTATATATATATATATA
>JBBPBX010062646.1:0-10000 GCA_038048925.1 Garcialebias charrua
AACTCTCCATGGTGCTGGTGGTCCTGGTGCTCCAACCAAGTTCACCGGAGAGCCAGGGGGGCTACAGTATAGCCCCCCCAGCTTGGGTCACCCATCAACGCTCACTGTACGCCCGTTTTTCGACCTTTAAACGCCCGTATCTCTCTCAATTTTTGTGCTATCGCAAAATCGAGCATACCAAATGAAAGGTCTCGGCCTGGGGATGCAGGAAAATGGCCTGATTTATGGTGTAGTCCCTCGGATGGCAGAGATACGGCCGCTTGAAAAATAGTTGTTTTACCTCGGACTTTCATACGCCCGTATCTCGCCCGCCGTTGGTGCTACGGGGACGCCGACCGTCGGCTTTGGATCGGATAGGTCCGTAGATGCGAATAGAGGTCAAGCTTTTTGCCGTAGCTCAATTTTTCATAAAGTTATGGCCGTTTGACAACGGACCTTTAGACGCCCGTATCTCGCCCGCCGTCGGTGCTACGGGGACGCCGACCGTCGGGTTTGAATCGTCTCGATCCGTAGATGTGAATAGAGGTCAAGCTGAGCCTCGTAGCTCAATTTTATGACAGGCCGGACTCGCGGTTCTCTTTTACGCAGGAACGGTGGCCGGATCCTGGGTAGATGGGATCGCTGTATGTGGTCCACTGGAGCTAACTTCAGACGGCCGTAGATTCTTCAATTTTAAAGCTACAGAAATTTCGAGGGCACCGTTGGAAAGGCCTCGGCGAGCCGGTTCAGATGATGCCGGGCTGCACCCCGTAGCTCCGCTCTGGGACGAGCTACGACCGGTTGAAAGTACGGCGTAGTCCTGGCAAAACCTGGTAAACCCTGTATCTTTAAACGCCCGCCACGCTCTCGTTTTTCGAGCTACAGGCATTCCGAATGCACCGTTGGAATCGTGTCGGCGAGCCGGTTCGTGAGATGCCATGCCGCGCGCCGTAGCTCCATCCCGGGACGAGTTTTGGACGTGGACCAGAAGAACCGGACTCTGCCGAACGCAGAACCTTCAAGCGGCCGTAGCTCGGGCAATTTTTGACCTACGAACATGACGGGTGCGCCGTTGGAAAGGTATCGGCGAGAGCTTTCCAACGATGTGACCCATGTCTGTCTGGGCCCTTCCTAGCCCCGGGTAAGTCCAGATACGCTCCTCCGGGGACCTGTCCCAGGGCCTGGAGCCTGCCTGGGGGCCAGCCTCCGGTGCTAACCTGCTCCGGTGCCTCACTGGAGACCCAGACCATACACCCAGACCTCCGGACCGGGCGGCCACTCACCCTCTGCCCCCCCACACCCCGGAGAACCTGCCCCAGGAGGCTGTTTCGCTCCTACAGGGACATGTCCCAGGGCCTGGACACTTCCCTGGGGACACCCTGGCCGTCTATCATGGTCCGATGCCTCGGGGGGGACCCAGACCATACACCCACACCGCCGGACCCGGCTGCCACCCACCGTGTGCCCCCCACACCCCGGAGAACCTGCCCCAGGCTGCCGTTTCGCTCCTCCGGGGACATGTCCCAGGCCCTGGACACTTCCCTGGGGACACCCTGGCCGTCTATCATGGTCCGATGCCTCGGGGGGGACCCAGACCATACACCCACACCGCCGGACCCGGCTGCCACCCACCGTGTGCCCCCCACACCCCGGAGAACCTGCCCCAGGAGGCCGATTCGCACCTCCTGGGACATGTCCCAGGGCCTGGACACTTCCCTGGGGACACCCTGGCCGTCTATCATGGTCCGATGCTTCGGGGGGGACCCAGACCATACACCCACACCGCCGGACCCGGCTGCCACCCACCGTGTGCCCCCCACACCCCGTTGAACCTGCCCCGGGCGGCCGATTCGCTCCTCCGGGGACATGTCCCAGGCCCTGGACACTTCCCTGGGGACACCCTGGCCGTCTATCATGGGGCGCTGCATAGGTGGGGACCCAGACCATACACCCATACCTCCAGACCCGGCGGCCACCCACCGTCTCCCCCCACACACCCCGGAGAACCTGCCCCGGGCGGCCGATTCGCTCCTCCGGGGACATGTCCCAGGCCCTGGACACTTCCCTGGGGACACCCTGGCCGTCTATCATGGGGCGCTGCATAGGTGGGGACCCAGACCATACACCCATACCTCCAGACCCGGCGGCCACCCACCGTCTCCCCCCACACACCCCGGAGAACCTGCCCCGGGCGGCCGATTCGCTCCTCCGGGGACATGTCCCAGGCCCTGGACACTTCCCTGGGGACACCCTGGCCGTCTATCATGGGGCGCTGCATAGGTGGGGACCCAGACCATACACCCATACCTCCAGACCCGGCGGCCACCCACCGTCTCCCCCCACACACCCCGGAGAACCTGCCCCGGGCGGCCGATTCGCTCCTCCGGGGACATGTCCCAGGCCCTGGACACTTCCCTGGGGACACCCTGGCCGTCTATCATGGGGCGCTGCATAGGTGGGGACCCAGACCATACACCCATACCTCCAGACCCGGCGGCCACCCACCGTCTCCCCCCACACACCCCGGAGAACCTGCCCCGGGCGGCCGATTCGCTCCTCCGGGGACATGTCCCAGGCCCTGGACACTTCCCTGGGGACACCCTGGCCGTCTATCATGGGCCGATGCATAGGGGGGGACCCAGACCACACACCCACACCGCCAGACCCGGCGGCCACCCACCGTCTCCCCCCCACACCCCGGAGAACCTGCCCCAGGAGGCCGTTTCGCTCCTCCGGGGACATGTCCCAGGCCCTGGACACTTCCCTGGGGACACCCTGGCCGTCTATCATGGTCCGATGTCTCGGGGGGGACCCAGACCATACACCCACACCGCCGGACCCGGCTGCCACCCACCGTGTGCCCCCACACACCCCGGACACCCGCTGAACGTGCCCCACGTGGGGCCATTCACCTGTCCGGCCGGCGGCCCGGCCAATAGGAATGCGGGGGCAGGGGGCTTCGCTCTAACACAGCTGCCCCTAATCAAGCCAATCAGTCGGACATTTTGCAACCAGGTAAGCGCACGTACCCTACGGTTCAGCGTAGGGAAAACTTTATTTTTTTTCTGTTTCACTATGTTTAAAGGTGTAAGTGGTCATGTAACTGTTTCATACTCTTGCGGAACGACCTGTTATGTCGATTTTTTAACAGTTTTACCGTCTTTTTTCCGAAGGGTGGCTGAGCTAGCACAACATGTCGGAGGCTAATGCGACGGATCCCACCTGCCCCATCTGTTTGAAGACGTACAGGGCGATGACCAAACATCTGAATCGGACTCACAAGGTCAACAACACGGAGGAGAGGCTACTTCTGGCTCGACTGGCGTCCCGGAGGGTCAACGTGCGGGACGGCAAGTGCCCGGTCCTGGCCTGCGGATACAACTCCGGGCGTCTGGACCGCCACCTGACTCACGGGCACCCGGAGCTGAGTGCTCATGTCAAGGAGGAGGTAAAGGACTTTGTGAGGAGGGCCAAGACTGTGGAGCTACTGCAAGCTCTGAGGGACCGGGACCCGACTCCTCGGGTCAGCTCCAACCTCACCATGGAGGGCTTCGAAAAGGACTGGGGCCCTGAAGGGTTCACCCAAGTTGTGGGCCTGTACTCTGACGAGTACTTCAGCCAAAGCATAAAAACACTCACCCAGAACTATGAGCATAAGCTGGAGCTGTTAGACCTCTTACGCCCTGACTCACCTTGAATTGTTGCTATTTTTTATGTGGTTCCTGTTGTTAGTTAAATTAAATTGATTAAAAGTTCTGGTTTGTCACAGTGTTTTATTTTGCCTACACCACACACCGGGACACGAGACGCGCAGCCCGGCCTCTCTCACCCGGAGCTCGGAGACCTCCAGGACGGACACCCGGTGTTACCGGATCGTGTGTCCGACAGGAGACACCTGTTTCGGGCACGAGCCGCACAGACGCGGCCTCCTGCTCTCCGGAGCTCTGAGACTTCCAGAAAGGGCACCGGACAGCTGGTGTGTCCGACCACGGACTTCTCTGGTCGGTTCTGGAGGTCCAAACTCGGATCCAATCGGTCGTTTTGTGCAGCTTTTACCCCCAGGACGGGAGCTCTGAAGCCCGCAGGGCAGTCCGAGGTCTGGCCCGACCAATAGGCGCGCGGGGGCGGGCCTCCGTTCTAACACGGGTGCCCCTAATCAAAGGCAATCAAGCCCAGGACGGGACCTCTGATGCCCGCATGGCAGTCCGCGGTGTGGCCAGTCCGAGGTGTGGCCCATAGGTGCGCTGGGAGCTCTGAAGCCCGCAGGGCAGTCCGAGGTCTGGCCCGACCAATAGGTGCGCTGGGGCGGGCCTCCGTTCTAACACAGGTGCCCCTAATCAAAGGCAATCAAGCCCAGGACAGTCTTCCATTTTGCCGCAGCGAACGACACGCACCACACGGTTCAGCGGAGGTAAAACATTTATTTTTTTTCCTGTTTCACCATGTTTAAAGCTGTAACCGTTTCACAGTCTCCCGTAACTGTTTTATACTCTTGCCGGTCGACATTTCTGTCGCTTTTCTGACCGTTTTACCGTCTTTTCTCCAAAGGGTAGCCAAGCTAGCTCGACATGCCGGCCAATTCGAAGACGTACACCTGCCCCATGTGTAATAAAACATATCAGGCCATGGCGAAACACTTCCAGAGGGTGCACTCAATCGACAACTCGGAAGAAAAACAACTTTTACTACAACTGGTGAGTCGGAGGGTCAACGTGAGGGACGAAGAGTGCCCGCTCGAGGCCTGCTCGTACAGCACCGGCCGCCTGGACCGACACCTGAGTCACGGGCACCCGGAGCTGAGTGCTGACGTCAGGGAGGAAATCATGGACTTCGTGAGGAGGGCGAAGACCGTGGAGCTGCTACAGGCCTTGAGGGACCCCACGCCGCCTCTCAGGTCAGGCCTCAGCATGGACGGCCTGCGCACGGACTGGGGCCGCCGGGAAGCCACCGGGCGTCAGGAGCCACCTCCGCGCACAGTCTCAGAGCCGCCCGCTTCAGATGAGGAGGAGCCCAGCCCGTCGGCTGCGTGCGCCGGGCCCGACGCACCCGTGGAGGATGAGGGCCAGGTGTCGGAAGCTCCTTTGCCGGCCTCTGTGGGTAAGACGTGCCCTTTGACTTGTTCTAAATACGGCTCGGGTGTGTTTAACGTTTGCCTTTGTCTCATCCAACAGTCAGTTTTGTGGACGAGTACAGACGCCACCTCGAGGGCGGTTGCCCCAACGCCAAGCACCGGGAGAACGTGAGGTCGGCTGTCAATCGGGTCCAGCTCTTCATCCGGCACATGGCGCACGGTCGGAGCCAGCTGAGCACCTGGCTCTTCATGGACGACGTCGGGCGTGTCCAGAGGTGGCCGTACAAGCTGATCGGAGAGGGGAGAACAGTCACCACTGCCCACGCCTATATGCACAACCTGAGTGTGTTCCTGAAGTACTTCGCGGAGACTTCGCCCCCGGCCTCCAGGTTGTCCAGAGTCCAGCAGACGGGCATCTTGAGGACGGTCAAGAGCTGCATGCAGCACCTGCGCAAAGATGTGGTCCTCCACAGCATATCCACCAAAGAGGCCAAGTTGGCCCACGTCATTTCGGCACCGAGCCTGGTGAAGTGCCAGGACTTGGCCCGCGCCAGAATCCCGCAGCTGCTCGACATGATGGAGGAGGACGACTCCCCCCACCTGAGGCATCAGTTCTACGGGTACTTTTGTGCCCTCGTCGCTTCGCTCTATGGTCATCGGACTGGAGTGCTGACAAACATGACTGTGGGCCAGGTTGAAGCGGCCAGGGCAGGGGCTCACCCAGAGGCCCTGGGCTTCGTCGTGAACGTAAGTTGGGGGTTACTAGCTCCACGCACAGTGAATCCAGCAGAGCGTGGTGGAGAGCTAACCGATTTGCACGTCTCTTCCACAGGTCAGGGAGCACAAAACGAACCGGGCCTTCGGTATGGCGCAGGTGTACCTGACGGATGAGGAGTTCTCCTGGGCCGAGCGCTGGCTGACCATGAGAGCTGCGCTCAATTTACCCGGGGACAGGTTCCTGTATACCGCGTCCAACAGCCCTGGGAAACTGCTCCTAAATTCCCTCCGCTCCGTGTGGGCAGAAATGGACCTCCCAGAACCCGCCCCTACCTTCATGGACATGCGGACGTCCGTGTCCAACCACATCAACAATGTCCACAGCGCCCGGGTTCGCCACAGGCTGACCCAGTTCATGTGCCACGACACATCCACTGCAGACCGATATTACGCCATGCACCGAAACGCAGAGCAATGCAAAGAGATCCGGGGCTGGTTCGAGCAGTCGACCGCCCCGCAGACGCCTGGGGAGGAGATCCCAGGTGGGCTTCAGACTGTCTGAATATGTACATATTTTTGGTGGTTCTATTTGAAATAAAATAGATTAAAAGTTGTGGTTTGTCACAGTGTTCTGTTTTACCTACACCACACACCGGGATGATAACTAGCCAGCATGGGTGACCCCATCCCAGCCAGACACCCATCAGGCTCCCGGGGGGCTCCCGGAGCTCAGATGCCCACCCTCGGATCCACATTGCCACTCACCGTTACCTAGTGCCAGGGTGGTCGACTTGGACCAAAACGCTCATTCACTTTAATGGTGGACCGCCGGGCACCTGTACCCCGGCCGGGTGACCCCATCCCAGCCAGACACCCATCAGGCTCCCGGGGGGCTCCCGGAGCTCAGATGCCCACCCTCGGATCCACATTGCCACTCACCGTTACCTAGTGCCAGGGTGGTCGACTTGGACCAAAACGCTCATTCACTTTAATGGTGGACCGCCGGGCACCTGTACCCCGGCCGGGTGACCCCATCCCAGCCAGACACCCATCAGGCTCCCGGGGGGCTCCCGGAGCTCAGATGCCCACCCTCGGATCCACATTGCCACTCACCGTTACCTAGTGCCAGGGTGGTCGACTTGGACCAAAACGCTCATTCACTTTAATGGTGGACCGCCGGGCACCTGTACCCCGGCCGGGTGACCCCATCCCAGCCAGACACCCATCAGGCTCCCGGGGGGCTCCCGGAGCTCAGATGCCCACCCTCGGATCCACATTGCCACTCACCGTTACCTAGTGCCAGGGTGGTCGACTTGGACCAAAACGCTCATTCACTTTAATGGTGGACCGCCGGGCACCTGTACCCCGGCCGGGTGACCCCATCCCAGCCAGACACCCATCAGGCTCCGGGGGGGCTCCCGGAGCTCAGATGCCCACCCTCGGATCCACATTGCCACTCACCGTTACCTAGTGCCAGGGTGGTCGACTTGGACCAAAACGCTCATTCACTTTAATGGTGGACCGCCGGGCACCTGTACCCCGGCCGGGTGACCCCATCCCAGCCAGACACCCATCAGGCTCCGGGGGGGCTCCCGGAGCTCAGATGCCCACCCTCGGATCCACATTGCCACTCACCGTTACCCCGTGCCACCCTGGTGAACCTGGACCATTCATTTTTCCCATAGACCGATTGGCCCATTCATTTGTCCGTGGATTTGCCATGGCGGCTGTATCCCAGCCGGGTGACCCCATCTCAGACAGACCCCCATCAGGCTCCCGGGGGGCTCACGGAGCTCCGATGCCCACCGTCAGATCCACATTGCCACTCACCGTTACCCTGTGCCACCCTGGTGAACCTGGACCATTCATTTTTCCCATAGACCGATTGGCCCATTCATTTGTCCGTGGATTTGCCATGGCCGCTGTACCCCAGCCGGGTGACCCCGCGGCAGGCTAACCTTCACCACAGAACCGGGGGGGTCCCAGAGCACGAGTACCCACGATGAGTGTCCCGCTCCTGGGCACAGCTTGTCCGTACAGCCCCGGTGAACCTGGACAGCTACGGACTGAAATGTCCGCGAATCGTCCCATGTTAAAAATGTATACGGGCCAATGGCTTGTACAAAGTGCCTCCCCTACTGGGGGCTAGGGAATGTCTAGCCATTGGCTCATACATTCAATGTTAAAGCCACTCAAACGAAATGATCCGGGCACATGTCCGTCAAAATGCCACAACGAAGCCCGAGGAAGGAGTACCGAGCCTGGATACAGATGATCTGGCGAGTCGGTGGTCCTACGGAGGATCCGTGCAATGGTCAGGGGGGCTCCCTGGTTCTTTACCCAGGGAGGGGGCCACTCAGACAGGCTAAGGGTGGTCGGTGCGTCCCGGGGGGGGCTCCCTGATGGTTCACCCAGGTGGGGGGGCATAGAGTTAGGGGAAGCCTGGTCCGTGCGCACCAGGGAGGGCTCCCTGGTTCTTTAACCAGCCAGGAGGCACCAAGTCCCGGCTACACCTGATCCACGAGCACTCTGGAGCTCCACAACCGCCTGGAGCCATGAGGAAGCACTTGGTCCTGGCTGCAGATCATCCACGTGCACCCTGGAGGTCCAGAACCCAGCCAGTAAGCACTTATTCCTGGGTACAGATGAACCACGGGCACCCTGGAGGTCCAGAACCCAGCCAGTAAGCACTTATTCCTGGGTACAGATGAACCACGGGCACCCTGGAGGTCCAGAACCCAGCCAGTAAGCACTTATTCCTGGGTACAGATGAACCACGGGCACCCTGGAGGTCCAGAACCCAGCCAGTAAGCACTTATTCCTGGGTACAGATGAACCACGGGCACCCTGGAGGTCCAGAACCCAGCCAGTAAGCACTTATTCCTGGGTACAGATGAACCACGGGCACCCTGGAGGTCCAGAACCCAGCCAGTAAGCACTTATTCCTGGGTACAGATGAACCACGGGCACCCTGGAGGTCCAGAACCGGGGGACCCCAGTGCCAAACATGCCCGCCTTCGGTACTCCATACTCGGGTAAAACCCCAGCCGGAGCCCCCTCCCTGCCTAGAACCAGGAACCTTGCGCTCCGTCCGAACCTGCAGACCCACACTTAAGCACCCTCCCTGGGTTAAGACAAGCTATCCGCGCCGCCCAGACCTCCGTGGTCCTGGTGCTCCAACTAAAAACCTGTGGTGCTGGTGTTCCAACCAAAAATAGACTAACAGTCTCTGGTGCGTAACAGGGGAGGGCTTAAGTCGAGTGTCCCACGTAGTCTCCCCTGCTCGGACACACTCCGCACGAATCTGGCCTCCTCATCCCTGGAAGTCTACCACCTCCAGAACCTTGCGCACCAGGCGAACCTGCGTACCCACACTTAAGCACCCTCCCTGGGTTAAGACCAGAGATCCGCGCCGCCCAGACCTCCATGGTCCTGGTGCTCCAACTAAAAAGAAGTGGTGCTGGTGCTCCAACCAAAAATAGACTAACAACCTGTGGTCCTTGTGCACCTGACAGGGGGAACGCTAACTCGTGCGTCCGACGGAGGCTCTCCTGCTCGGACACGCTCCGCGCCATCCCGGCCTCCTCATCTCTGGAGCTCTGCCACCTCCAGGATTAACACCCACACTTCACAGCTCGTGCGTCCGACGGAGGCTCTCCTGCTCGGACACGCGTCGCGCCAACCCGGCCTCCTCATCTCTGGAGCTCTGCCACCTCCAGGATGAGCGCCCACAGTTCACAGCTCGTGCGTCCGACAGAGGCTCTCCTGCTCGGACACGCGTCGCGCCAACCCGGCCTCCTCATCTCTGGAGCTCTGCCACCTCCAGGATGAGCGCCCACAGTTCACAGCTCGTGCGTCCGTCAGAGGCTCTCCTGCTCGGACACGTCCCGCGCCAACCTGGCCTCCTCACCTCTGGAGCTCTGCCACCTCCAGGATGAGCGCCCACGTTTCACCGCTCGTGCGTCCGAGGGAGACTCTCCTGCTCGGACACGCTCCACACCAACCTGGCCTCCTCATCGCTGGAGCTCTGCCACCTCCAGGATGAGCACCCACCGTTCACAGCTCCTGCGTCCGAGGGAGACTCTCCTGCTCGGACACGTCCCGCGCCAACCTGGCCTCCTCACCTCTGGAACTCTGCCACCTCCAGGGTCAGCGCCCACCGTTCACAGCTCCTGCGTCCGAGGGAGACTCTCCTGCTCGGACACGCTCCACACCAAACTGGCCTCCTCATCT
>JBBPBX010062647.1:0-14643 GCA_038048925.1 Garcialebias charrua
TGTCCTCCAAATCAAAAGGTTTGTCAAAGAAAACCTTTTCACATTGAAACTGTCATCGTTGCTGGTAGCAAACAGTCTCCGATGGAGGTAAAACGAAGCGTTTCAGCTCTCCGTGTGTCTTCTGCTCTTTCTTCGGCAGAGTAAACAAACGTATCAGCAGTTGAGTTTGAAGGAAAACAGTTTGCATCTTCGCAATTCACAACCAGCAGACACAAGAGAAGGTAAGAGGCAGGCACAAGCAGACGTACAGAATGTGAAACGTTTTCCCGAGTTATACGGATAAAAAGTCATTTGATGTGAAGATATACACCCAAATGTGTAGAAATACACAGAGTTCCCCATTTCTGTCTGCTTGTGTCCTTAAAGGTGCTATATGTAGTTTTTGGAACACGCTGGAACTTAGAAAAATTTTGAACAGAGACACGTTTCTGGTCCCTCCCCCTTGCTCTCGGCTGAACTGCAGCTCAGCCTCCATAGCTCCGCCTCCACTGCATGTCCTGTTTCGTGAACGCGCATGTGTGCAGCCGCTGCGATGTTCTGTGTTTATATGTTAATAAAACGTTCTAAAAAATAAAATAAAAACATGGAGCGCTGGTCCAGCACACCAGAACACCAGGAAATCTGCAGAGCCTCGCGCAGCCACGTTGAACCCGAGTTTAATTCGCTCGTGACAAATTCATTCATTTCCTCATCATTTCAGTCATGGAGTCAGCGGAGGAGGAAGCGATCACTTGACTTTTGGCAAAAAAACAAAAGAAAAGTCCAGATCAGGGATGAAGAAGGGGAATTTAATACATTTGTGTCACATACAAAACAGTCCTGCATCGCTTTGCAATCCTTTGAACGAGAACGTGCGCGGGGGCGTGGGTTAGGGGCGTGAGAAGCACTGTTTTTATTGGCTGGTTAAAAACTCTGTTTTTATTGGCTGGTTAAAAACTCTATTTTTATTGGCTGGTTAAAAACTCTGTTTTTATTGGCTGGTTAACGGCGGGTCACTGTGGGTTTTTAGAAATGCTTGCAGCGAAGCCAGAGGACTATAGTTTTTTTCAAAGATTACTTGTCTAACATCAGTCTGTCAGGAGATAGTGACATAGTGAAGAAATATGTTAAAAATATATTTTTTAGAAAAGTTACATACAGTATAGCACCTTTAATAAAACCCTTCTCAGGTTGAGCGTTTACTTTTCCGTGTGCTTCCATAGGATTTTTAAACCGCTGCACATTTGTTTTCCAGTTGTTTGTTTGTTTTCCAGTTGTTTTCCAGTTGATCCAGTTGAAGATCCACAACTTCTCCTCCTCCACCATAACCCTCAGCACTGGCTCTCCTCAGGGATGTGTGCTGAGCCCCCTTCTGTTCACTCTGCTCACATATGATTGTACAGCCACACTTCCAGGCTGTCATATTGTTAAGTTTGCAGATGATACAGCGGTGGTGGGATGCATCACAAACAATGATGAGTCCAGCTACAGACAGGAGGTGGAACACCTGGAGAGCTGGTGCAAAGAGAATAATCTTCACATGAATGTGAAGAAGACAAAGGAGATGATTGTGGACTTCAGAAGGAACAAACACACCCACGCCCCACTGAAAATAGGTGGGTCTGCAGTGGAAGTGGTCTCCAGCTACAAATACTTGGGTGTACACATGAATGATAACCTCAGCTGGAGCAACAACACCACCAGCCTGATCAAGAAAGGTCATCAGAGACTCTACTTCCTCAGACGGCTGAGACGAGCTGGTCTGAGCAGCCCAGTCCTCACCTCCTTCTACAGGTGTGCAGTGGAGAGCATCCTGTGCTCCAGCATCAACGTGTGGCATGGAGGCTGCACAGTTGAAGAGAGGAAAGCTCTGCAGAGAGTGGTGAAGGCTGCACAGAAGTCTGTTGGAGTCAGTCTCCCCACAATCACAGACATTTACACCTCCAGATGCAGGAAAAGAGCCACCTGCATCATGAAAGACCTCACTCATCCAGCACACTCACTCTTTGCCCCACTCCCCTCAGGACGGAGGTTGAGGAGCATCAAGTGTAGAACCACTAGACTGAGGAACAGCTTCTACCCTGAGGCTGTTAGACTCATGAATAAATAAAAATAAAATAAAAAATAAACACTGCAAAATATCACATCATGCTGATGCTGATCTGTTTTCTTGTTGCTGTGTTCATCTGTGACCATCTGCTCATACAAACTCATGTTCGTGCTGCTGTTTATTCCCACTATATTAGGCTTAGTGTATTACTAGTTGATGTTTTTCTTAGTTAGTTCTAGATGTTATTACTGTTTTTCTCTTTCATTTGTTGTTGGATGTAACTGGGACCTCGTGTACATAATCTCGTTTTCATCACATGTACCACATGCGGTGCAAATGACAATAAAGACTCTCTGACTCTGACTCTGAATTGATAAAGCTTCTCGGATGAGAAGCGAAACGTCTTCTGTTACAAATAAAGTCCAGTTGATCTTGAATTGAACGCCTTTTTGATTTGTTTTCCAGTGATCGTTTGCGTGTACGTGAGTGCTGACTCCTACCTAAGTGTCCAGACACATCCTGCTCTGGAGGCCCAGGAGCTGCTGCGGATCCTGAGCCTGAGGCTGGACAGAACAGAGGAGGACATGGTGCTCGCCGTGATGTCACGCTCTGCAGGTAGAGTAACGCAAGAGAAAATGCACACACAGACACACATTTCACAGCTGGATGTCCATGTACACAGTTAAACTGTACTTGTTTAGACCTGTCTGCATGCAGTGTTTCCTAGTAGTCCTTTAAACGTGAACCCAAGTGTAAAAGTTGTCCTCGGTGAGATTCATTGTCCTTCACCCTCATCATCCTTGTCTCCTCTGTCCTGTTTTGTGTGGACTTGTCTCTGCAGAGCGAAGAGTGTTGCAGCCCAGCGACTGTGTCTATTCAGAGTCTCTGACCCCACAGGGAAAGTTAGTGGTCTGCCACAGGGACCTCACTGAGATCTTGGTACGTAAACACCTGGTTCTGTTTTTTGCCACACGTTCTCTTTAGCATCAGATCTATCTCAGATTTTCAGAAGCACTGATGGAAACAAAAGATGCAGGCTGCACATCTAAAGTGAGCCCCAGGGTATTTTACTTGTGTTTGTCGTTTTCCCGGAAAATGAATATTCTGTTTTGAATGTGTCTAGCATCAAAACTGAAATTTATTCACACAAAATAAAATATATTATTTAGCTTACATAGACAGAGCCTAATTGCTATAATAGATCGTATGTGCATTTTAGCTCAGTTTTGTTTGGTTTCTGTTTGCAGCCTCCATTAACAGACTGTGCAGAGCTAAGCAGGAGGCCGGTTCGCCTTTTGGGCATCAACACCTGGGATGTGGCAGCAGCACTCACACACCTGGACTGGAGTCTCTTCAAATCCATCCATGAGGTACAAACACAATAATTAGTCCCAGTGCATGATGCTACTGCCACCATGCTGAACAGATGGGTTTATTGACTTACCTTAAACCAGGGGTGTCCAAACGTTGTCATATGAGGGCCAAAACTATCCAGATGAAAGGACTCGTGGGCCACAAAAATGTGAATTTATCTCTCAACGTGAACAATATTTTGGAGAAAAGACAACATTTTGGTGGAGAAAGAGTTTTAAATTGTTGTAGATCCAAAACATTAAACGCCGCAAACACTTTTTTTTATTAAAAAGGATTTGATTTATTTGATTAGTTGAGTCTATGTTTGTTGTTTTCTTGTGTTTGGAAAGTTCATTTTAGTTTGTTCTCAGCAACAAAAGCGTAATTTGAGTAAGTGTTCTTTTAAAAAGGGGTCGATCAGCCTTTTGGACCATGAACGACCCAAAAGGCCAATCGAAGGTCTGAAAATCATCCATCTGTCAGTCGCTACAACAGATTCATAGAAGGTTTGATAAAGTTGATCAACTCGTATGTAGATGATGCCATGTTATATTCGTTAAAAAAAAGTCAAATTTCCCTCTTAATTATTTTATCAACTGCAATATTTAGCCAAGTTTTATGAATCTTTATCCAAAACTCTCCTTTCTGGTAGAAACATGTAAAGGTTTTTGGTGTTTTGTACCAGGAAGTGAAAATAAAAAGATTAGCCAAAGGTTTATATTTTGCTTAATATCGCTCATTTTGAGAAGATTGTTTTTCATCTGTTTTGCTGTTAAACCTAAACTTTATATAAAAATGGATTACCAACTAATTTTCAGAAGGTCTGCATCTACTTCTTAAGCCTGCTGGTCAAAATGATAATATTCTTAAACTGCAGCTGTGGGCCGCACAAAATCACTCCTAGGGCCGCAAATGGCCCTCGGGCCGCACTTTGGACACCCGTTCCTTAAACCATTTAAAAAATATGTTTGGTAAATAAAAAACTATGTTTTTGGTTTCAGATCCATTAAAATCCCAGTGTTACTGGCTTCCTGTTCAAAAGTGGAAGAATATATTCTTATTACCATAACGGTCTTTATTTTAGATTTTTCCTCAAAAGTACAGTTAATTTCACACACACACGCTTCCCTCGTTTCGTGTGCAGCAGGAGCTGGTGTACTACACCCTGAGCCGTGCTCCGGGCGCTGGTTACACAGCGGCGCTCTCAGTTCTCCTCCAGCGCTGCAACGAGGTCCAGCAGTGGGTCATGTCAGAGGTTCTGATGTGTGCGTCGCTCAATAAGAGAGTGCAGCTGCTCAAGAAGTTCATCAAGATTGCAGCTCAGTGAGTACATGGGAATCAAACAAGGTGTTATTTGTCCAGGAGCATGCTTGGTTTAACTTTTTGTTTCTTCTGTGCATGCAGCTGTAAAGCCCAAAGAAATCTAAACTCTGCATTTGCCATCATCATGGGTCTGAACACAGCCGCCGTCAGCCGGCTCAACCAGACGTGGGAGGTAAGGAGGAGTATGGCTGCGTTTAATTAAATGCACAGTAATTATTGCACATCCAGTTCTGACTAAACCTCCTCCTGTTCAGAAATGTCCAGGGAAGTTCAAGAAGTTGTTTTCTGAGTTGGAGCTCATCACGGTGAGAACAGAGACAGGGATTAAAACGTGTTTCGCTCATGAGCTAACAGACAAATCAGTCGTTGTTTTCCAAAGCTTTTCTTTTACTAATGGTTCTGCCTTCATACAGGATCCATCCATGAACCATAAAGCTTATAGAGAGGCCTTCAAGAGGATGAAACCTCCTAAGATCCCTTTTATGCCTCTTCTCTTAAAAGGTACGTCTACATTTATCACTAACATGCAGACACATAAAACACTACCGGTAAATGAAACCTTACTGTACCACTCTGCTGCTTTTAGACATCACTTTTATCCACGAGGGAAACAAGACCTTTCATGACGACTTGGTCAACTTTGAGAAGCTGGTGAGTTGACTCAGTTCTGTGCTGTCTTTAAAGATTTTACATTTGATCGGGAAACACAAATCTCTAAATAACGACATGTCTTCTTTTTGGCTGGTGAATAATTAAGATTTGACTGTGCAGGTGACGGATTAATTTTGAATCTTGGCTCACTTGTTTAAAAAAAAAAAGGGAATTTGCTACATTTAAAATTGATGATGTCACTGAGACGACACGTCTTCTTTCAATTTAACAGCATATGATAGCAGACACGGTGAGAATGATACGCCTTTGCCAAAGTGACCAACAAGGTGAGTCCTCTCGTCTGCACTTTATTTATCAAACACAAGAAAAATCTTGGCTTCTAGCAGCTCTTATGAATGTTCTAATCTTTTCTGGTAATTTTCTTTTTATGCATGGGATTCATTTCTTGTCATACAATGACAATAGAGTAAAATAAACACAAAATAAACACAAAATATACAAAAATTATCCACAATTTGATTAAAAAGAGCTAAACTGCAGGGTGTTAGAGCTATTAAAGACCAATGATTATCACAGACATAAATGTTTTATATGTCCTCAAACTTGGTCGGGCAGTAGTTTAGGCTGGTGGAGGCATGAATCCAAATGTGGAGAGATTAAGACTGAGGAAAGCTCATAGGTTTGACTTGGAGCTGCGATTTCTAACCCAAGCCCGGCCTGATCCGACCCGAAATACAGGCCATGTTAGGTCAAAATAATGTGCTTAATGGGCGGGCTGGGTCGGTCTCAGGCTTTTGATGCAGTTTTACAAACCATACAGCACAAAGAAAACTAAATAAGAATGCACAATATAAAATTGTGTTGATCTACTTGCTGAGGAGGAAGAGGCAGTAAGTTACGACGGAGATTTAAGGCCACGCTAAGAAAAAAACAAGCCATAAAAATTACGAGAATAAAGTCCTATAAAGTCTTAATATTATGAGAACAAAGTCTAAATAATAAAACTTTTTTTTTTTACAGCTCTCGATAATTTTATTTTATTTTTCTTCAAGTCAGATCCACGACACAGCCTGTCAATCAATCCAGTAGACGTGTCAGCAAATGACCAATCCAAAGCTAAGTGAGTCGTAATATTATCCGAACTCCGACACGATAAAGCATACTGTACCACATTTTAACTGTGGTTAAAGAAGAATGTTTGTTAAACTTTATTGTTACTGTGTTTAACTTACTCAAAACATGTTCCAATACTGCCACCTGCTGGTGTGTTTTTGCATGCTGCTTCTGGGATGCATATACAGGTAGTCCCCGACTTACGACGGAGTTCCGTTCCTGCGCTGCGTCGTAACCCGAATTTTGCTGAATTTGTTTAGCACTGTTTTTATTGATCTTAATGTTTTAAAAACAGTTTTATTTTTATGTGTTTAAATGTTCTTGATTTTATGTGTACAGCACTTTGTTGCAGCTGTGGTTGTTTTAAAGGGCTTTATAAATAAAGTATTATTATTATTGACGTAAGTCGGAACATACGTAAATACTTCACCTTATACGTACAGTACTGTATTTTACCAAGCACTTAGCCTATCCTAACACAGTACCCTACATAATTATCAAAAAACACATACATTTCAGAGCCATAATGAAGGAAAAAAGAGTTAATTTCCTACTCTGGAATGCTGGTAAAGCCTTTCCTCCGTTTCTCCCTCCCTCCTCCTGATTCTGCATTTGTTTACATTGTAAAACCGCCGTCCATAAAACAGCTACTTTTCCACAGCTGCTGCCTGTCCAGCTTGGTACAAGTTTTGTTTTGTTTTTTGAATGTCCAGAGGACCAGACTTAGCTTTTTTAGAGAGTACAGAGCAGCTGTAGCCTCCGCAGCTAAACCGGAAACTGTTGCAAACTGCGTAAATCGGCTTCAAAATAAAAAAAAAATCAAAATATATATATATATTTTTTTGTTTTATGGGTGGTTCATTCAACCTTTATTTAGTCAGGTAAATCTTATTGAGCCTCGTGGGCTCATTTACGAAAGCGACCTGCTAACCTGTGGTGCGTCGTAACCGCGAAACGCCGTAAGTCGAGGACTACCTGTATTATCAATATCAAGACTTTGAGCCTGATTACAGTAAGGTGGTACGCTTCAGCTCTCTGCAGGTAAGGAGCATTTAGCTTCGGATTGGTCATTTGCTGACACGCCTACTGGATTGATTGACAGGTCACGTTGTGGATCCGACTTGCAGATTTTTTAATTTATTTTTTACGACAGCTGCAAAAAAATTTTTTTAAGTCTTCTACTATTTTATTCCCGTAATAGCCTATATGCCACGGACTTCCGTTCCAGCACCTCCGCAGTCATTACACAGTCGGCGCACTTCCGGTTAGCGGGAAAGACACGAACATAAGTGACTAAATACAATTAATAAAACATCAGCATACACACCAATAACAACTCTATACACATATAAAACCATATAAAATCATGGCGACGTTCCCCCTACGGATAGCCGCGATAAATGTTCGCCGAAACCCCCCCGCGGAACAGCTGTTCCCACCGGTGGGCGGACACAACGGTACTCACGTGTAGTGCCGGTAGCGCGCGGCCGCTTCCCGTTTCGGCTCGTTGTCATGGTTTGCTACTAGGAGCTAACGCTAGCAACAACGGAGGTGGATGGGAACCGGAAGTGGCGGGTAGGTGCTGCATTTTGCCGGAAGTACGTCACGCCCCCCGTGGCATATAGGCTATTGTACGACTTTATTCTCGTAATTTTATGACTTAAAGGTGCAGTCTGCAGTTTCTGTAAGTTTTCTAAAAATATATTTTTAACATATTTCTTCACTCTGTCACTATCTCCTGACAGACTGATGTTAGACAAAGTAATCTTTGAAAAAACTATAGTCCCCTTGCTTCCAGGTGTTACTAAAAGCATTTCTAAAAAGCCACAGTGACCTGCCATTAACCAGCCAATAAAAACAGAGTTTTTAACCAGCCAATAAAAACAGAGCTTGAATTTGAATTTCAGCAGAACAAGGGGGAGCAGAGCCATATATGGCTCTGAGGGGGAGGGATCAGAATGCTTTCCCTGTTGAAATTTTTTCTAGTGCTGCATTCTACAGAAACTGCAGACTGCACCTTTAAAGGAGCTGTATTGTAACTTTTCTAACAATATATTTTTAACATATTTCTTCACTCTGTCCTTTCAGTCATGGAGTCAGTGGAGGAGGAAGCGATCACTTGACTTTTGGCAAAAAAACAAAATAAAAGTCCAGATCAGGGATGAAGAAGGGGAATTTAATACATTTGTGTCACATACAAAACAGTTTTGCATCGCTTTGCAATACTTTGAACGAGAACCTGCGTGGCCGCGGGGGCTGGGACAGGCGGGGGCGTGGGTTAGGAGCGTGAGAAGTGAGAAGCTCTGTTTTTATTGGCTGGTTAAAAACTCTGTTTTTATTGGCTGGTTAACGGCGGGTCACTGTGGCTTTTTAGAAATGCTTATTTACCACCTGGAGAAGCAAGGGGACTATAGTTTTTTTCAGAGATTACTTTGTCTAACATCAGTCTGTCAGGAGATAGTGACAGAGTGAAGAAATATGTTAAAAATATATTTTTAGAAAACTTACAGACTGCACTACAGAAACTGCAGACTGCACCTTTAAGTCTGTAAAAAGTTACAGGAACTTTTGGTGTTTTGAGGTTTAAATGTTCTCAATGTGTGGACTTTACCACCATCTGCAGGCGGGTTTGTGTACTACAGGTTTACAGCTTTTCTCCTAGTTACTAAGCAACTGTTTCCGGTTGGCTTTTACATATTGGTTTTATTTTTATAACTATAGAGTTTAGACACTTAAGTATATTTTAAAAACCCGAGTGTGTGTTTTGTGTCCATCTCCCAGGCAACGAGGTGATTGGGGTGGACAGTGCGGAGGTGAGGGCGAGCATTCACTGCCTGCACATCATCGACAATCAGCGGACGCTTTTCGAACTGTCGCACAGACTGGAGCCCCGAGCTTAAAGACACAAACGTGTCGCTCGCACAAACGGGGGAACGGGGAACGCCAGGCGGTGGAACCCGGGGACACTTTGTACAGCAGAAATGTCACACGCACACTCATGTGCACACTGCGAAGAGCTCACACAAGCAGCAGCGTCAGACGTACAGTGAGTCGTGCTCTGAGAAACATTTTCAACCGCGCGTTCTGTTCAAGGATTTCTCGCGCCGAGCATGTGCTTGTAAAGGACTTGTAGCCTCCGTGCACCCTCCTATGAACCTTCTGCAGGACCAGGATCCGTGCGGAGTGATGAAGAGTTGCCAAACTGAGGCAGAGTCGGGGGATGTTGTGACATCTACGTGGCTGAGTTCGATTTGTTTTCAGGATCTGACGACAACAAAAACTTATTTTTGTCACTGCAAACGGACTCGCGGTAACCTTTCATCATTTCAAACAGAAAACCATTTCGATTCGTTTAAATTCTGGACGCGAGGTGCATCGTTGAAGGTCCGATCCGCTTTCACCTGCAGAGATATTTTCCTTTGTGTTCAGGTTACATATGTAGTTGTATCGTGTGGAGCTTTAAAAAAAAAAAAACACTGTTGATGGATACTGAACCGCTCACCTTTTCAAGTTCTTGTTGCGCTTTAGCCACACACTCCTCACACACACTTTTCTATAATGTCTGTGAATGGATAAAGATAAGTTTTCATTGTACATAGTGTGGACCTAAACACTTCTGAGTGCCAAATTTTATGTTGCCGCTGACTCGTTTATTACACTACAGCATCTCATCCTGGTGTGAACCTCGATGTAGCATCTCGCTCCTATAAATCTAATCTGATTCCACGCAGCGATGGTTTCTGACACCGGCTGAGTTCAGGCTGTGCGGTTTGGCGTTTCTATGGAAACCGTCTCCGCGTAGATGAATAGATTTTTCTGTGCCGTTTTATTTTGGAGGTGTGTCGACGCGGGGCCGTCAAAGCGCAGCGCGAGACGTTCACGTAAAGATCACGCTGATTCGTACTGACTGAAAAGAGCATTTCATTTTGATGTGGGCTCGTTTAAACTGTGAGCGCTAAAGCAGGGTACTGATGTGACAGCTTTGTAATGAACATAAGTTATCCCTTTTGCTGTTTTCATTAAAAATTTATATTGTTTACATTTGTTCAAAGTGGAAAAATGTGGCTTATTAACAAATAATCCCTTCCATACAGTTACACTAATTAGACAGTATGTCACATTATTATTTTCATTAGTTTTGTGACAGCTCTGTTGAATTTCTAAAGTCTTGCGTATTATTATTATTATTTTACCATTCTAAATATATAAAGTGCAACACTGTTAGAGACGTTCAACATTCAAGCACTTCAGAGCCCAGTGCGGCCTTGAGCTGATCATAATAACTCAAATACTTTTTTCCAAACTGTTTGGTTCATAGTAGGAAAAAGTAAAAAGAGTTTAGTGGCATGACTGTCTGCTCACAGTTAGACGGCTCTGCAAGACAATTTCCTCTTCGTTTTCTGCAGACTCTCACCCACACTTGCAGGATTTATGAGAATTTTACATTTCTGATTTTAGGTGGAAAGTATCCAAATATCTGATTTAAAAAAACAAGTATTGTCTGTGACCTTTTTTAATTTGCAGCCGCTGACTCGTAGTTGTGGGGATAATGTTTATTTGCTCTATCACATCTGGTTATAAGTCTACACTTCGTTTGGCACAAGAGTTAAAACATGATAAATTGTGCTCTTTTACATATTCTGAGACTAAAACTATAATAAGTTAATTTAAGATGTCCTGTTTTATTCATATATTTGATACACCTTATTACATATTCTTGAAAATGCTTGTGGCGAAGAAACAACTTGTTTCGCTGCTTGAACTTTTTAAGTCAGAGCCACAATCTGTTCACGTTCAGTGTGACACAAATAAAAAGTTTGGTCTCCATTTAAGCTGTACATGATGTACATACATCTCTGCTGATCATGTTCAAGGAGCACAGTGGTTATTATGTTAGTTATTTATTGAACTAAATATTGTTTATTTATAGTGACAGAATGTCTTGTTTTTGTGCCATGTTCAGCGGTTTAGTTATGTAGAGGTGCACACATAAGGAGAGAAGTGAGTTTTAATGCTGTTCAACCAAGTTCAAGTACTTGTGCTGTTGTGTAGCCACTAGGGGGCAGCAGAGGGCACCGTGAAAAGCCTTCTGCAGTTCAAAGTTGAATGAAAGTCAAAAGGAGGCTGTATTCAGTGTTCTATCAGCCACTGTCATAAGAGTGTAAAGTTTTTTCTTTTCTATATAAAAGCATTGTTGTAAAAAAACTTGTTTGCATGACTAGAAAAACAAACGTCGCAAAGCTAAAGACTGGATGCTTTGTACTACTGTAATGTTGTTTATGTGTAAATATATGCCAATGTTTGTTTATTATTTATCTGTTATAAATGAAAAGTCAACTACAAAGCAGCATGTCTTTTGTCTTCCTCAACCTTTGGCTGAAATCATATTTTCTAATTCTGCAGTATGTTGTTTGAACATAACATTGGAACAGCCTTCATTTAAACTGAAGTAGGCACATGGATTTTAGTCAGTACTCCAGGGGCCTCATGTACAAAGACTTGCGTGGATTTCTTACTGAAAAGTGCCGCACGGTCAAATCCAGAAAAGTGTGTACGCACAAAAAAATCCAGATGTATCAAACTGTGCGTACACCTGAATCCACGCACATTCCTTTTGTACATCACAATTAACGTGGAACTGAGCGCACGTGAGACACCTCCCCTGACACGCCTTCATTTACATATGTTAAACAGATGCAAATTACTTCCTGCATGTGTGAAGGACATGTTTGTTTGATCCCTGCGCGATCAGAAATCATTTCTAGATTCAGGAAAATAATGAATTTAATATAATATGAGTGAGGAAAATAATCCTAAGTAAGAATAGTAATAAAATGTGTTCATCACGCAAAGAACGAGTGATTGTGTGTCGGTATTTGTGTGTGCGCGCACCCTGCTTTGGTGCGCAACCGGCTCATCCATTCATTCTGAGTGAAAATATTAACTTTGCGCACGAGTCTATTACCATAATTACTGTAAACACAGAGGAACTTAGATGTTTGGTAGAACATAGATCTTTGTTTATTTAATAGATGATATGAAGAAACGGGTCTGTGCGTCTCAGTGGAGAGTTTTCATGACATGACGTGATGTTGGAGTCTCCAAACGCTGCGCGCGCCACAGCCTTGTGCGCAATCTGTTTGTCTGTGAAGCCTTTACTCTCCTACAAGTTATATATGGTGTACTTTCACGTGTCATTTTGGAGAAATCTACAATAAACGCAGATTATGAAACACCTCCACTGCCGTGTACCGGCGAGGGTGCGCGCGCGTTCCAAAGCGCGACCACTCAGCCTTTAGAATCATATAGATGAGACCATTCTATTGGACATGAATCGGCTTTGTGTGGACTGGACTGCCCTGATCGGCCTGCAGCTCCCTCAGGAAAGCTCCTGTGGAACAGTTTGATCGCTGCTTCTGCACGCGTGATGCACGGCTCCTGTGTTGCTCCAGAGCGCAGCAGTGCCAAACTGAAAAATGATTATTTCTGAAAACGGCTGATAAGCCATATCCTAGATCAGAAAATTATATCTGTTTATAAATAAATGCTCTGCGTGTTACACTATTTATTATATCCTCCAGTAAGGCTGAATGAATCCGTTCCTGTTAAATTTATTTTTGGCACAACTTTGCGCGTCCTTTATTTAACTGCGTCATGTGGATGTAATACTTGTTAATCGTGTGTTTGGTGGGAATATTAATCATTTTCACATCATGAACAGTTAATAATAATAATGATAATGATGACATCAATTTATAACGCACATTTCATCAATGGAAATCTCAAAGTGCTACAAGGTGCAACAGAATTAAATGTCAATGAAACAAATAATAAAACAATTAAAATCAACAACAGTATCAGCTATGATCAAAAGTAGAATCATGAGGAGGCAGAGTATGCTCGGTTGAAAAGAAAGGTCTTCAAGCCGCTCTTAAAGTCAACCACAGACTGTGGGGCTTCAGTTTCTCTGAATCACCTGTAAGTGTCGCCAAAGGAACAAGAACCACAGAAACGTGCGTACGCCAGCCATGGGGCTGGCGTGGAAATGTACTTGGATGCGCACATATTCACGTTCAGTTCAGTTTTGATACATACGGGGTTTTGCGTGGATGGTGCCGTACGCAAGGTTTTTGTGCGCACGCACGGTTGATACATGAGGCCCCAGAACTCCAGCCCTCACCCTGATAGTCACTAAATGCTTAAAAAAAAACTGGTCATGACCCACATCATAACAACCATCAACACCAACGAGGACCCTCACCAGTATGCATACTGTGAGAACCAATCGACAGAGGATGCCATCTCCTCTGGTCCACACTGCTCTCACCCACCTGGATCAGAAGAACTCATACGTCCATCTGCTCTTTGTGGACTTCACGTCTGCCTTCAACACCATGACCCCCCCAAACCCCGATGGACAAACTATTCACACTGGGACTAAGCCCCTCCACTTGCAACTAGGTACTAGACTTCTTAACACAGACTGCAGTCAGTGAGGATCCACAACTTCTCCTCCTCCACCATAACCCTCAGCACTGTCTCCCCTCAGGGATGTGTGTTGAGCCCTCTCCTGTTCACTCTGCTCACGTATGATTGTGCAGCTACCCATCCAGGCTGTCATTTATCTACTGTTTGTTCAGAGTCCACATAGAGAAAATTCCTGATCCAAAACTTTAAACCTGCCGAGACGTTCATCAGATTAGTCATCACTGCACAATAATAGCACAATAAAAAAAAATTGTATATGATAACAAAAACATTTAGAATTGACCTATTAAAGGATTCAAGAAGGAAATAAAAGAAGTAAATGAAACCTCTCGCATACCGAGTGGGTTGATTTTGTCCCAGCATCCATCACATAATTCAAAGCTCTCAGACTTGGAGACTCTAAACTCCACCATGATGCTGTTCCTTTCTTAAACAACGTAAGTGAGTGTATTTTTCTCCAACACAGCAACAAAAACTGT
Organism: Garcialebias charrua; assembly: GCA_038048925.1. Taxonomy (NCBI): domain Eukaryota; kingdom Metazoa; phylum Chordata; class Actinopteri; order Cyprinodontiformes; family Rivulidae; genus Garcialebias; species Garcialebias charrua. The sequence continues at coordinate 14,398 of JBBPBX010062647.1, forward strand.
TCTTTCGACTGTTCTCCTTTCTAGGGGTCACCACAGTGAGCAAAGATGCCCTTCCTGACACAGCCACCAACCACTGAGCCACCGAGCAGAGGGCTGCCATCTAATGCACCTGGGAGCAGATTGGTGAGATCAAGGGCCAGCAATGGGACAAATAGAGGCAGATGTAGGTGCATCACCTTTCCTGCCCACACAAATTTTATAATAGTCCAGGGATTTGAACCTGCAACATCTAGATCACATGCTCAC
>JBBPBX010062648.1:9669-20761 GCA_038048925.1 Garcialebias charrua
ACCTTCACCAATTAAATCAAGGTCAGAGTTGGTAAGCTAAGCTCATCTGAAGCGTTATGATACTGGCAAGAATGACTGGGAGTGTGGGGGGGCACGCAAACGTAAACCTTCACCAATCAAAACAAGTTCAGAACTAGTAAGCCTAGTTTAGTCTAAGCGTTATGATGCCGGCGAGAATGATTGGGGAGGGGGAGGAACGCACACCTTCACCAATCAAATACAAGGTCAGAGCTAGTAAGCCTAGCCAAGCCTAAGCGTTATGATGCCGGTGAGAATGATTGGGAGAGGGGGCATGCCAACGCACACTTTCACCAATTAATTCAAGGTCAGAGCTAGTAAGCCTAGCTCAGCCAAAGCGTTATGATGCCGGTGAGAATGACTGGAAGAGGGGAGGGCGCGAATGCACACCTTCACCAATCAGAACAAGGTCAGAACTAGTAAGCCTAGCTCAGCCTAAGCGGTATGATGCTGGCGAGAATGATTGGGAGAGGGAGGGTGCGAAGGCACGCCTTCACCAATCAAAAACAAGGTCAGAACCTGGTTCATCCTGACGGTCATGATGCTGGTAAAAAATGATATGGGAGGTACAACGCCAGCCTCACCAATATAAAACAAGGCCAAACTAAGAGAGGCTAGCACCGCTAGCGCAGTCTAACTGTTTATAAGGATGATGAAAAAAATGTTTGGGAGATGGTGCACAACGCTAACCTTCGCCAACAGAAAAACAAGGCCAAACAGAGAGGCTAACACTACTAGCTCAGTTCAACCTTTTATAAGGTTGGCAAAAAAATTTATTGGGAGAGGGTGTACAATGTTAACCTTCACCAATAGAAAAAACAAGGTCAAACAGAGAGGCTAGCACCGTTAGCCAATCCAACCCTATATAAGGTTGGTGAAAAAATAGTTAATAAGAGGGTGCACAAACGCTCACACTCCAACGTAGAGAACAAGACCAGAACACAGCTGGCTACATAAGTAAACCTCGGAGCACAATCCAACCCGGCCATGTGGTTGGAAGCCTTCACAGAAAGGATGGCGCCGCTACCAAAACAAAACCAAGGTAATAAGTAAGACTACTCACGGTCGAATAAATACTACTCATGTGTCGAGTCTCACATGGAAATCGCCTCATAAAGTGGACGGCGCCACAACCAATGGCAACAGGAGTAAGACTACTCATGCGTTGAAACTCACATACTCGGTAGCCCTTCCACAGAGCGGACGGAGCCACTAGATAAAGCAAAAAGTAAAGACTACTCACGTGTCGAATCCCACACGGTAGCCTCCTCAAGGCGGATGGAGCTGCCACAAGCCGACAACGCCGCAAAATAAGCAAAGACTACTCACCAGTGTTGACTCACACAAATGCTGTGGTTAGGAGAGGGTTGAAAGCCACCGTAGCCCCAATGAAATACCTTAACGAAAGTTAAACCGTCGCGGCCCTTGGAGGGCAAACACGCCGCTCCAGCCAACAGGCGGTTGGGCCTCCGATGACGGTAGAAAAAATTCCAAAGGCCTGAAGCCTTGGACTAAACAGCGCGCGAGAAGAAAAAGGAGCAGAGCCACAGATGACGCTACGCTATATAGCCTCTGATTGGTCATCCGGTCACACACGTGTGTGATGTCGTTGATATTATTACTCAAACAGTGCATGCGCAAAGGGAACATTCAGTGCTTTCAGCACCACCCTCTGGCAGTCAGGAGGGATGAAATAGAACTCCACCAGCTGTCACTGAGACAGAGCTTTTGAACGTACTCCAAATGGTTCAAGACCAGCATTTCAATGAATTTGGATACATTTATTCAGATTCTTTCAGCTTTTATTTATTTGGGGGGGGGGGGCAAAACTTTAAAAATTGTTGCTGTTTTCCTTACAGTTCAGCTGCAGAGACAGAGCGACTAAGCGTGCAAGTTGGTGATGAACTATTTTATGTGAAAAAGCAACCTCAACACTTACTGTGTGGTTCAATCTATAAAGCTTCCTCTGCTTGCTGTGATTCTGATAAACTAGTCTTTTACAAAAACACAGCACAGAGTGAGATGTTTCCCAGCAGATATTACAATCTATGGAACATTTGAAAGCTCTACACTGTGAGTATGTCAACATAATATTGTTTTTTTGTTTGTATGACTCAATACATCCATGAAAATGTTACAGTAATGTGGTGAAAGAATAGATTTTAGTTTTTGTTGAGATCTTTTTCTAAACCTAAAGTAATTTGATTTGCTTACCTGAACTAGTACGTTTAAGAGCTTAAACGTACATAAACTAGAGAAACTGCCTTTCCTGTGAAAATGCCATACAAAGTCTTATAGCAGAAGAATTAGCTGAAAAACAGCTGAAGTTACCATAGTCATAGCCTGGTTAAAACCAGACCCTTTGTTGAATATTTTCTTTGACTGACTTCGAATGACGAAAAAAAGAGTCGGGCGGAATATTCAGATGAACTTTAGTGAAATAAAGGTGATGAACGAATCATACGTACAGATACATAACTGAGGGTCGAACAGAATCCTCAGAAAACTGAAAACGTTGTTGCTATGGCAACAACAACAAAGCAAGCAGAAAGCAGAGGAGGCGGACTCAGCCGTTAACTGCCGCTCAACTGTTACAAAACATCATGGGATATGTAGTCCGCTTTCAGCCTGATACCAACTACAAACGTCAACCAAATCAATGTAGCGAACAGCAACAAAATATATAGTTACTGATATTAAATTATAATATCCTAAATAACAAATCCCAAACAAATTCTCAACATCTGGTGAACAGCAACAAAATATAGTTACTGATATTAAATTATAATATCCTAAATAACAAATCCCAAAGAAATTCTCAACATCCTCCCCCCCGATAAACAACAGTTTATCTAAATTTCCAAAGGATATAGCAGCTGGATTGGTCGCCGCCAAACAGTTCCGGCTGTCGTGCGTACAGCGCACGATCTCACCAGTCCATCACGTCCTGGAAACAGTTCTTGAATTCTTCCCAGCTTCCAACTCTGCCTCGGAATCTTGTCCTCTCCAATGAGCACTACATCCCCCACCTGAAGTTTGGATGGCGTTGGTGAGTCACACCGATGCGCTGATTTTAAGTCCAACAAGTATTCCTTCCTCCATCGATTCCAGAAGTTGGTGATGAGTCTTTGCCTGTAGCGCCATCTCCGGGTCATCTCTTCCTTGACTGCTTTTGGATGTTTATTATCAGCTGAGAAAACTCTTGGAGGCAAACTAGTCAGTCTTTGGCCCACTAAAAAATGTGCAGGTGTCAGAGGTTGCGGTTCATCCACATCATTGTGCACATAAGTTAGAGGTCTGGAATTTATTATAGCTTCTGCTTCAGTAAGAGTTGTCCACATTTCTTCGAAACTTAGTTTTGCTCTGCCGAGTACCTTTCGTAAGATTGTCTTTACTGACCTGACGAGTCTCTCCCAAAATCCACCCCACCAGGCTGCTCGTTCAGCAATGAACCTCCAAGTGATGCCCTTGTCGGAAAAAAGGGTTTGCAGCTGTGGATCTTTAATGCTCTCCCATAGCTTCTTTAAATCCTGTTCAGCTCTCTTGAATGTCATGGCGTTATCTGAGTAGATCACTTTACACAAACCTCTTCTTGAGATGAATCTTTTTAGAGCCAGCAGAAAGCTTTTTGTGGAGAGATCTGAAACTAGCTCTAAATGGACTGCTCTAGTTACAGCACAGGTAAACAGGGCAACATATGACTTCTTCATGGAGCTTTGTTCCTTTACATAGAGCGGCCCAGCAAAGTCCACACCTGTGACCTCGAATGGTGGGGATTCTATGATTCTGTTTTTTGGCAGTGGTGCAGTAGTCTGTTGTCCCGCTTTGGCATTGAATTTCTTACAAAATGTGCATCTTGACACAACCTTCTTGACTACTTGGCGTGCTCTCACAATCCAATATCTTTCCCTAGTTTGCACTAGAGTGTCTCGTACACCTGCATGCATCAGTTTCTCATGTTGACTCTGCACCAACATTTCTGTGTATCTGTGATGACCAGGTAAAATCCATGGGTGTCTTTCTCTGTATGAAAGTTCGGATTGTTGCAGCCTTCCTCCAACAGAAAGCAGCTCGTCTTCATCTAGAAATGGTTTCAGTTCTCGAATTTTAGAGTCAGCGTTAGGGTATTTATCTTGCTTCAGCATTTCAATTTCTGACTTGAAACATTGGTTCTGAGTCACCTTTATCCAGTGATTTTCTGCCCTTTCCAACTCTTCTGTTGTCAGCTCACCACTGATTTTTGCACTGAAGCGGGCATTTGTGATAAATCTCCATACCCAGGCTGTCACTCTGAGCACTTTCCTTAACTTGCTGTATTTTTCCAGCTCTAATATTGGTTTTAAGTACTCTGCATCTTGATTGACCAAGTGCACTGCAACCTGGTGTTTGGCTCTCATTTCAGATTTCACCTCGTTTTCCTGCACCGGTTCCTGAATGCTTTCTGACTGATCAGGTAATGTTAGTCTGCCAGGCCCATGCCACCATAATGTGCTCTGGATCAGTGCTTGAACAGACAACCCTCTGGTGGGAAGATCAGCTGGATTGACTTTTCCTTGGCAATGCGACCATGCCTGTGGATCTGTTAGAGACTGGATTTCTGTAACTCTATTGGCCACAAACTGCTTCCACCTGCTGGCAGAACTTTGAATCCAATGTAACACTATCATAGAGTCTGTCCATAAATGTAACTGGTTTTGGTCTAGTTGGAGAGCCTTAATGAGCGTGTTTCCAAACCTTGCTGCTATTACGGCTCCCATTAGCTCCAGCCGGGGCAGTGTCATCCTTTTGAGTGGAGCCACCCTGGACTTGGATGCTACCAGACTCATTATCATTTCCCCTTCCTTAGCCCTTCCTTGCAGATAAGCGACTGAACTGTAGGCACGTTCACTTGAGTCACAAAACACATGTAACTTTACATCCTGACTGTTCAGTTGTTGCATGTCTATTTTGTGCCATCGTGGGATTGTCATCTGGTGTAATTGAGGGAGCTCTGAACACCACTGCTGCCACTTTTTGGACAAATCGGGCGGCAGTTCTTCATCCCACTTTATTCCTCTCTCCCACATTTCTTGAAACAAACACTTAATTCTGATGGTGAAAGGGGTCAAGAAGCCTAACGGGTCGAATATGCGAGTAGACGACTGCAGGACGCTTCTTTTTGTGTTCCTTTTCTCCTTTAAAATGTCCAGTAGTTGTCTGAAGTCGAACACAAACTCATCTGTTACTGGCCTCCACACTAAACCCAGGACCTTTAGCACTGACCCACATGTCTCTGGTTGTGTGGTGCTATCCATTGAACTTCCTTGCCACATTTCTTTGAGCTCGGCCGAGTTTGTTGTCCATTTACATAACTCCATTCCTGCAGCAGCCATGATGTTCTTGGTTGTGGTAGTTACTGTGAAGGCCTCTTTCAACTCACTTGAACTTGAAATGAAGTCATCTACATAGAGAGATGAATTGATGGTTTCTACCACTTCTGGTTGTTCTGAACGGTATTGTCTCAGATGTTTCCTTATAGTAGCAGCTAGTAAGAATGGGCTCGATGAAGCTCCGAACACCACTCTTGTCATCCTGAGCACAAGCAAATGTTCATCTGTGTCATCTGTAGGTGGTCCTGAGAACCACAAGAATCTCACTGCATCCCGGTCTCTTTCTGATAGCGATATTTGCAGAAATGCCTTTTTAATGTCCGCCATGTAGGCAATATGATGCAGCCTGAACTTGAGCAGAACATTCATCAGGTCCGGGTTTAGTTAGGACCTGTTATGAGGCAATCATTCAGGGATGGGCTTCCTTCTTCGTGAGAAGAGGCATCAAACACAACTCTTAGCTTTGTTGATGCCTTATCTTCCCTTATCACTGCATGATGAGGTAGATAGTATGTCACCTTGCTTTCAGCCATTTCCTCTCTTGGCACCTCCTCAGCCATTCCTTCATTTAAGTAGGTTTCCACTACTTCTTGATACCTGCTGTATAGCACAACATCTTTCTTTAGTTTTCTTTTCAAACTCATCAGTCTCTGTTTTGCAATGCGGTAATTGTCTTGGAGGGGTGGGTGTGCTTGTTGCCATGGTAACTGCACTTGGTAACGTCCATCTTTAAAGGTGGAAGTTTCTTCAAACAGTTGCAACACTTCCAGATCTTCTGGGCTCTCTTGCTTCTCACTTGTGATTCCTAGGGACTCAATCTCCCAGAATGCATGGAGCTGTTTGTCCATCTGGAAGTCTTCCTTAAGCTGAATGTGCATGCATGTTGTTTCTGACAAACTGGACATTATAACTGGGCCTTGGACCGCCCAGCCAAAGGCACTTTCAAGAGCCACCAAACTCTCAGTTAATCTTTCTATACGGCCTGTTACTATTTGCCAGTAATAATCAGAGCCGATTAGCACAGAAAGTTCAGGTTTATCTTCTCCAGGGAAATCTGCGATTTGGAGACCTCGCCTTTCCATTTCATTGCATACATGTTCGCCTGGAACTTTCATCATTGCTGCACAGACCTTCTGTGTCACAACTGCTTCTATCTCAATGATCTGTCCTGTACCCCACACATTTTTTAAACATAGTTTCACTGTGTTACGTTCAACTTAGCCTGGTTGTAACCAGACCCTGTCCTTCACTTCGCTTCAGACAAGGGTCTGGCATCTTTGCCATAGACAACGATTTCTCCTGGAGATTTTTGAATGGACCAATCAGAGAACAGGAGGCAGAGTTTTGTTAGTTTAGTCTGGTGAGGTCCAGGCTATTCAGATAAATTGCTCAGAAACCACTCGGTGGATATTTTTTCTGCCACCAGTGTGTAATTATATGTCTTTAATTTACTGACTGTTGGCCTAGATGAAACATTTGAGATAAAATTCGATTTTTTATCATTTATTTTCGTAGCGCACCCGAGGCTGTTTGGAAAATATCAAACCGAAACTATTTAATATCCAGCAGATTTGACCATTTCGTGAATTGATTTAGGAACTGTTAAGCTCAGGAACACTTCTGATATAACGTCAGCGGTGAAATATATTTTTTCTCAGCAGAGAAATAATAGTTTTTTATAGGGGTGTTGATCGATTAAATTTTTTTAACTAATTAATCGCACATCAGTTTTAAAATTAATCGCGATTAATCACGATTAAACACTTAAAGGCAACTTATAATAAAGATGGATTCATTCATCAGTTAAGTCATAACCTTTATTGTTTTTACTTTCACACAGTGTTTAAAAACTAGAAATAATTTTGTAAAGAAAATGCAGCACCTAACTAAAGTGCATTGCAAACATTCATTTTGTGGTTCAAAACATTTTACTGTTTGATAAACTGTATGAATTAGTGTGAACTGAAATTTAGAACCTTACAGAACATTTCTGCTTTGTTTTAAACCACATGTATAAGATCTACTCCTCTTCATTTATCCAGCTACTAAGGCAAACCAGACATTACTGTACTTGCATTTTAAGTCCTTGAACCTGGGATCAAGTGCAGTAGCATTCTTGAGCCAAGTGAGATTGGAGTTCTTCTTTCGTTGAGCCAGGTCTTCACAAAAGGCCTTCTTGAATCGCAGTATGTTGACAGTATCATCATCTGAAGGCTCCATGACTCTGAACATGTGGCAGAAGGCAGGCAGCACCACGATGTACTTCTGTCCACCCCGAGTTTCTGTGACATACCTGTGAAAACACAAATTAATAAACAATAATCAGGTCTTTCTTGTAAATGAGTCCTTGAGGCTCATTGAGACTAACCTGTGTAAGTAAAGGTTGACTGAAAAAAAAAATCATTAGAGCTTTTATTTAATTTCTTTTACTTTCACACAGTGTTTAAAAACTGAAATCAAAACATTTTACTGTTTGATAAACTGTATGAATTAGTGTGAACTGAAATTTAGAACCTTACAGAACATTTCTGCTTTGTTTTAAACCACATGTATAAGATCTACTCTTCATTTATCCAGCTACTAAGGCAAACCAGTCTCTACATTACCTTCAAGGCCTTCTTGAATCGCAGTATGTTGACAGTTCATCATCTGAAGGCTCCATGACTCTGAACATGTGGCAGAAGGCAGGCAGCACCACAGAACAGGAGATGTGTCCACCCAGAGTTTCTGTGACATACCTGTGAAAACACAAAATAATAAACAATAATCAGGTCTCTCTTGTAAATGAGTCCTTGAGGCTCATTGAGACTAACCTGTGTAAGTAAAGGTTGACTGAAAAAAAAATTCATTAGAGCTTTTATTTAATTTAATTCATTTATTCATTCATTTAGAGTAAAAAAGCAGATTCGTGTCCAGCCTCTGGACGTGCTGCGCGCAGGCCTCTGCACAGTGGCGCTCGGTAGATTTAGTCACAGTCAAAACAAAGGAGTGCAGGCTCCAGCTGCCATAAATAAAGTGAGCCGTGACACCCAAATAGTTATCATTGCTAGCAGAAGTCCAGTGATCGCATGTGAGTGCTGGTACGGTGCTTTCGCTAACAGCGTTAGCAAGCGGAAACCGGAAGTGAGGTCGGCATCCGGGGGGAGCTTTTCAAAATAATCGTTGCGTTATTTTATTTTAACGCATCATAATAAATAAAATAACGCAAATAATTAACGCGCTAATTTCGACACCATTAGTTTTTTACCTTGTTTTGATGAAAATTCGTTCGTGGCGGCAGCCATTTTGAATGACGACGTCAGTCGACATCGTTCAAAACTCCGCCTTCTGCTCTCTGATTGCTCAGGAACACTTCTGATATAACGTCAGCTATGAAATATATTTTTTCTCAGCAGAGAAATAATAGTTTTTTACCTTGTTTTATTGAAAATTCCTTCGTGGCAGCAGCCATTTTGAATGACGACGTCAGTCGACGTCGTTCAAAACTCCGCCTTCTGCTCTCTGATTGGTCCGGTCAAAAATCGGCCGGAGAAATCCTTGCCTATGGGAGGAATCCCAGACTGTGCAGTGAAGGGAAATGAGAATTGAGCGGAGCTGTGCAGGAAGGCGAGGGCCAGGCTACGTTCAACTGGGGTGGGAGCTGAAGAGCCAAATGTATGGAGCATAAGTGTCCCTTGCTTTGTGACAGGTAGTTGCAGTGCTCTTACAACATTCTCATGCACAAAACTACCTTGACTCCCTCCATCTAATAGGCAACGGACCATCTTCATGCTGGTAGGTCCAACCGCCCATGCCTTGGCTGTCTGTAGTAGCACAGTGTTTTCATTATCAGACTTGGTTTCCTCAGCTTGGGGAATCACAGAGGAAATAACAGTTTCCATATTGGTAGAGACTGAAGGGGGTGGGGTCTCGTTTTTGTCACAAAGAGCTATGTGATGCCTGCCGCCACATGTGGCGCATGACCCACCCTTAAATCTACAAAACCTTGCGATGTGTTTCTGTCCTAAACAAACAAAGCACCGACCAAGTCTCTTCAGTTTTTCTTTACGTGCTGACACCCCATGTTCTGGACAGTTTTCAGCCTTATGTTCAACACTGTCACAGAAGAGGCAGGTTTGAGCCTTTTGATTAGCAGTGTGGAGTGCAGCTGCTGATGTCATGCTTGGTTTCCTTTGCTTTATGTCAGTGGATCCATATGATCTACTAACCAATCTGGGCCCAGGCAGGGTTTCCTTTTGATTATATGATCTCATCATTTGCAAGGCTCTCTCTCTACTCTGAACTTCTTTCTGTAAAAACTCCAGCACCTGATGCACCTTCCACTCATCCTGATCTCCCCTCTGACGACTGTACTCAAGAGACAGTTCTTCTGGTATCATCTGGAGCAGTATTGGGCATAACATGCCTCCATATGTGTCTGACACTACTCCTAGTGATTCTAAGCTTCTAATTTGAACTTCACATTCATCATACAACTGTCTCATAGCACTCACATCAGAGGATTTCTTTACAGGAGTCAAATTCAGAAGCTTTGACATATGAGCGTTTATTATTAAGTCCTTCCTTCCAAATCTGCTTTTTAGTATTTGAACTGCAGCATCATAGTTACTGTCTGTCAGAGTGAGACCTGCTACAGCCTTTGCAGCTGTTCCTGTTAGGTAAGTCTTCATGTATGTAAACTTCTCTCGTTTACAAAGAGCTTCGTTACAGTGAATCGCCGTCTCATATTGGCTCCAAAATTCTTGCCATAAACTAACATCTCCGTTGAATTTGTCAATTATTAGCTTAGGCAGCCTTACTGTAGCGTTCCTGTGATGTGTGGAGTTTACGTTGTTCCCACTCACTTGCGCCCGTCGGGGTTCTGTACTCACAGTTTCTGACGTCCTTATCATTTGTTTAGCACGTTCGTTCATACAGATGATGCGGTCGTTATACTCCTCTGCGAGTTCAGTTTCCGCTTCCATTTCATCCAGCTGAGTGTGCTCCTCAATAGCCCGGTTCAGCTCATTCAAACTGTCCCCTTTTGCCATTAACACAGCCAGCATTTCCCGCAAACGTCCGACATCCAGGTCGTCCTTTAATAATTCACTATCAATCTGATTCAGTAGTCGCGTAGTAGAACTTCGTATTGTCCGGCGTTTCATCCTTGTTCTTTCAATACGCTGTTCTCCACTGTCCTGTCGCTCCGTGCCGCTTCTATTTTCATCAGCCATGTCACCTGCTCCCGAGTTTCGGCACCAGAAAATGTTGAATATTTTCTTTGACTGACTTCGAATGACGAAAAAAAGAGTCGGGCGGAATATTCAGATGAACTTTAGTGAAATAAAGGTGATGAACGAATCATACGTACAGATACATAACTGAGGGTCGAACAGAATCCTCAGAAAAACTGAAAACGCTGTTGCTATGGCAACAACAACAAAGCAAGCAGAAAGCAGAGGAGGCGGACTCAGCCGTTAACTGCCGCTCAACTGTTACAAAACATCATGGGATATGTAGTCCGCTTTCAGCCTGATACCAACTACAAACGTCAACCAAATCAATGTAGCGAACAGCAACAAAATATATAGTTACTGATATTAAATTATAATATCCTAAATAACAAATCCCAAACAAATTCTCAACATCTGGTGAACAGCAACAAAATATAGTTACTGATATTAAATTATAATATTCTAAATAACAAATCCCAAAGAAATTCTCAA
>JBBPBX010062649.1:0-20760 GCA_038048925.1 Garcialebias charrua
TCTGACTTCGCAATTTCAAGAAACATGAATACAAATAATTCTTTTTTTTACAAGCATTTCTCAACCCTTTTGTCATCCATGGTTGGTCAACGATATTTCTCTTTGTATAATTTGTTTGTACACAATTTTTTTCATACAGAGTTTCCAAGATATTCATAAACTCATCATATGATCTGTTCACATCGTCAACATACACTTCATTCCAGTCTTGTTTATCTAGATCCTCTTTTAATTTTTCCAAAACTTTTTTTGATGTGTTTATGATCTTTTTCTTTGTTTTAACTGCTTCTGTGATACTTTGATCATTTTTATAGATTGTGAAAACTGGTAAATGATCACTTAAGTCGGTCGTTAAAATACCACCTATCACCTCTCCGTTTGTTATATTTGTGAAAATATTATCAATTATTGTGGCACTATGAGTTGTAATTCTTGTTGGCTTGGATATCAACGGATACATATTTAAACTGTACATTGAATTTATAAATGTACTGATGTTATTTGAATCTGTTTTATTTCCCATATCAATGTTAAAGTCTCCACACAAAAAAACTTTTTTATTAAAACTCTTCTCCAATAGCTCCAAGATTTTATCAGTGAATATTTCTATATTTGATCCTGGTGATCTATATACACAACTTATTATTATGTTTTTATCATTTTTGTTTATTATTTCTATTGTTATCATTTCCATAATATTATCAACTATTATTGACATTTCATTATTTAATTTACATTTTATTTCATTCTTAACATATAGAGCGACACCACCACCTCTTTTATTATTTCTGTTCATGTGAAATAATTCATACCCTTCGATGTGAATATTACTTGTGTTATCATCATTGAGCCATGTCTCTGACAGTGCTATTATCGTAAAAGTTCTGTTTAACTGTTTTAAGTAATCTGTTATTTTGGATATATTTGCATTTATACTTCTGCTGTTAAAGTGAATAATAGAGAGAACTCCATTTGTTATATTGATGTCATTAAATTGCTCTTCATTGTAGTATTCGCTATCTTTTATTACTGGAAAAAAGTTAGCATCAATAACATCATTAACATTATATATTTTAGGTTCCGAGTCTTCGTATGTTGTCATGTTTTAATGTATTTGTTCATTTCATTAATGTATTTGTTCATGGGGCGACCGTGGCACAGTGGTAATGGCAGTCGACCCCCAATCAGAGGGTTGGAGGTTCGAATCCCGCATCCGCCCACCGTGTGTCGTTGTGTCCCTGGGCAAGACACTTAACCCCGAGTTGCTCCCGGTAGGTCTGGATGGCGCCTTGCAAGGCAGGCTACCACTACCGGTGTATGAATGGGTGGATGGCTGGTATTGTAAAGCGCTTTGGGGTTCCTCACAGGGGGCTAGAAAGCGCTATATAAATAAGCTCCATTTACCATCCATTTACCATTTCAGTTGTTTCATTGATTTGTAATTTGTCCTCCCCTGAGCTCGTCTAGATCCTTCAGTTCTTTTATCATTTTAGGGTTAGCCCCTTCATGTGTTTTGATAAAGATGTTTCCATTTCTTGTCCATGTTGATGCTATTTTGTTTTGGTTTTTTAGCCACCTTGCTTCCTTTGCAATTTTTCCATTTTTTTTTGTTAGATGTTCATTTATGTTGAATTTATAAAAATTATGTCATGTTGCTGGTGTCATCGGGTGCACCAAATAAAATGCATTCAGTTTTATCTGTGTTTAGGTGGAGGAAGTTTTGAGAGAGCCAGTGCTTAATGTCATTTAAGCAGTTGACAAGAGTGTTTGAACTGGGTGAGGGGTTGGGAGTGACTGGCAGATAGATTTGTAAATCGTCTGCATACATGTGAAAAGACAGATTATGACGTGCAATGATTGATCCTAATGGCAGCATGTAAAGAGAAAAGAGGACTGGCCCCAGAATGGATCCCTGTGGTACGCCAGAGGTCAGAGGGGTTGATGAAGAGGAGGACAGATCACCTATCATGACAGAAAAGGTTCTCCCAGTCAGGTAAGATTTGAACCACTCAAGCACAGCTCCCTGGAGGCCAACCAGCTGAGACAAGCGGTTGATTAGTACCTGATGGTCGACGGTGTCAAAAGCTGCTGAGAGGTCTAACATCACCAGCAGAACAGGGTTTTTTGCATCCAGGGACAGAAGAATGTCATTCTGCACTTTGAGCAGTGCAGATTCAGTACTGTGACGAGCTCGAAAACCTGACTGAAATTTTTCAAACAGGTTGTTGTGCTCAAGAAAAGATTGAAGTTGAATAAAAACAATCTTTTCTAGGACCTTTGATAGAAATGACAGATGGGAAACTGGCCTGAAATTAGAGAGAGCTGTAGGATCTAGGCCTGGTTTTTTGAGAAGAGGCCTGACCACAGCGTGTTTGAAAGCAGATGGCACATAACCTGAAGATAGACAGCTGTTAATAAATGACAAAACACAAGGACCAATTACATCAAAGGACTGTTTGAACATTTTAGAGGGAATGATGTCCAGAGAACAGTTTGTTGGTTTCATCTGCTGAACAGGGTTTCCGCGGGGTCTTAAAAAGTCTTTAAAAGTCTAACATTTCAAAATCTCGATTTTAGGCCTTAAAAAAGTCTTAAATTTGCTGAATTCTTGTGTTGAAGTCTTAATTTTTGTTTGAAGAGGTCTTAATTTCGTGCGCGTCGTAATCCTGCCTCAAGCGCAAAAAAAAAAGCTTCCTTCGTGAGCCACCTGACAAACATGTGACGTATTGCAGCTTGGGCTGCAACAACATGCGATTATGTTTCTTTCACGGCTGTTCACCGGTAGAGCGTTGTCAATGCAGGCTGACTGAATAAAGTAAAAAAATAAAAAAAGTTCTGCAGCGCGCTGGTTGTGTGTGGCTCGAACCAGAGCGAGGAGAAGGGAGGAGAACAGAGACTGTTTTCAAAGTTACAGTATTTTACAAATTACCGACGCGACGCAGAGAAAACTAAAGGCTGAGTTATAAGTCTTCTGACGTGTGGGAGTGACGCTTCATGAAGATAAAAAAACTGCTTTGAAAAGTGGCGACGCGACACGAGATAACCACGTGGATGAAACATAAACATGACGGAGTTGGAAACTAACTTCACCACACAGCAGGTAAGTCTCTATATTAAACCATATTTGTTCTGTTTCAAAGTGAGAAAACAGTCTGGTAGCTGCTGAAGCTGCTTGTTTCTTAGCTGTGACAGAGAACGTGTGTGTTTTTATTTTTAATGTAACGATACAAGCAGTGTTTAAATGTGATTTATAAATAAATCTAACAAAGATGGTGATAATTTAATGATTTAGCTTCAACTTTTAATTTGCTGGCAAATTCTGAAGACACTGCATTGTATGCAAGGATGAATTGCATTTAAACAGGAATTACAGTAATTTATTTCATCTACTCAAGTGTGTGTAATTAGTATTTTATATTTGTGTGTGTGTGTGTGTGTGTGTGTGTGTGTGTGTGTGTTTAACCTAGCACTGTAAGTGAAACAAGGCATTTCTTGAGTTACTGTAAATTATGATATAATACATATAAACTCTCTCTCATTCCAGAAAACAACAATGACAGCCTTCATGATGGACAGACATCATGCACACCACAGCAAGCAGCAGAGACTGAAAGATCCTTACATGAACGTCACTGACATGAGGCCTCTGTCGATGGTTGAAGACGAAGACTTCACTGCCATGATACACACTTTTAACCCAGGTTACAATGATCCACACTTGTAATGGTAAATGGACTGTTCTTATATAGCACCTTTCTATCAAATTGATACAAAGTGCTTTACACTGTAGTGTAAAGCACTACATGTCATCATTTACCCATTCATACAGCACTCTACTAAATTACAAAGCTAATTGAACAAATCATTCTAAAGAGACTAATCAGAGCTTTAGCTCACATTCATACACCAATGGAGCACACATGGGGTTCAATGTCTTGCCCATGGACACTTAGGCATGTGACTGCTGGTGGATTCCAACCCCCAACTCTTGCACTGGAGGACGACTGCTCTAACAACTCAGCCACAGCTGCCCCATCCAGGTTAAAACAATCCACACCGTTAATCATGGCTAGATGTTTTTGTTCTCCATTATCAACAACACTGCATGTAAAATGTGTTCATTTCGTTTTTTGAATAAAGTTACTTTTCAAGTAATTTAGTAACTATGCATTTTTTCTGTACATTTCTGTCATGTACATATGTTGTAAATAGGTCTTAAATTTGATTCATACTGGTCTTCAAAAAGTCTTAAGTCTTAAATTTGAGTTGTTGAAACGTGCAGAAGCCCTGGCTGAACCACCTTGATGAGGTGGGGCAGTGAGACCAGGTTGAACTGGTCAAAAACAGCAGTGGTTATTGCAGATGCACATGATTGGACAGTGTTTGATGGGCTGACAATGTTCTGCCTGATAGTCAATTTTGTTGACAAAATGGCTCTGAAAGTCGTCACAGGTAGACTGAGTGGCAGTTTTCAGAAATGAGAACAGAAGCTGAAAAACTGAACAAGCTGCTGAAACGAGCAGACAGAGGCTTAAAGAGCATGTTTGCTGAACTAACCAAAAAATTTGAAAATGGTAACATTAAAACTTAAATTAGCAGAAAAAGGCTAAAACTATCAAGGAGTGCCGCCGCTTTGGTGTGGGGGGATAAGCGCACGGCACATGTTCTGAGGCTGGGCCTCTGCAGGCGTCGCGGGTTCGCGTCCCAGACCCGACGAGCTGTTTCTGCAGTGTCTTCCCCTCTCCCTACCCGTTTCGCCCTCTACAATAAAGGCCACTAGAGCCCAAAAATGTAAAAAATAATAAAATAAAATAAAAAATATCAAGGAAAACAGCTGAACAGCAGCCAAAAGGCAAGAAAAAAGTTGAAAAAACACAAGTTGAAGGGTATTGTGATGCTCAGTAATCCAGGTAGATAAATCTAACCAGGTTAAGTGAAACTTAAGCCTTTCTGATGCGGTTCGGCTGTTCGTTTACACGACAGCAGCCCTCGTTCTCTGAAACCAAAGGTTTCTGAATCCAGGTCTCCGGGGCCGTTCACACGGCGCATATTTTGAGTGAAACCGCAGCTTTCTCTCTGCGGTTCTGCTGATCATTTACACGACACCACTGGCCCCCCTTTTTGAATCCGGTGGTTTCTGAATCCACCTTCCAGAGTGGAGGTTTTTTGCTGACCCCCCGTTGATAACAGAAACATCTCCCGCTGAGGCTTTGTGTTAAACCACATGCACACACACACACGCAGACAAACGTCATTTCTATCAACAATCGCAGTGGACACGCACCACTTTCTGAACTACGACTGATGGACTATATTTTGATTCTCATATTTAATTAATCTACACCTGAATGTAGCAGCATCTGTGTTGGAAGAGACTCCAGTCAGATCCAGTTCTAATTTCAGTTTATTGAACGAGGCAGGCGGATATTTCACACGTCGTTCTGCACTATAACATACTAAATGTGCTAAATAATAACAGTTTAACAATAAAAAACCGTATTAACGTTAGCGTGGCAGATATATAAAGATATCTGAGCTAAATGAAGCTATCTAGACTCAAGTTACATGACTTAAATGATGCGTAACATGTCCCTTGTTATTTAAGTTGAAAATGAAGACACCAAAGGGGTCGGGTGCATTGTGGAATGGGTGGTGGCCGAGGGCGGGGACCCTGGCGGTCTGATCCTCGGCTACAGAAGCTGGCCATTGGGACATGGAATGTCACCTCTCTGGTGGGGAAGGAGCCTGAGCTAGTGTGTGAGGTTGAGAGGTTCCGGCTAGAAATAGTCGGACTCACCTCAACGCATGGCTCTGGCTCTGGAACCAGTTTCCTTGAGAGGGGTTGGACACTCTTCCACTCTGGAGTTGCCCCTGGTGAGAGGCGCCGAGCAGGAGTGGGCATACTTGTTGCCCCCCATCTTGGTGCCTGTACGTTGGGGTTCACCCCGGTGAACGAGAGGGTAGCCTCCCTTCGCCTACGTGTGGGGGGACGGGCTCTGACTGTTGTTTGTGCCTATGCGCCGAACGGCAGCGCAGATTACCCACCCTTTTTGGAGTCCTTGGAGGGGGTATTGGAGGGTGCGCCTCGTTCTGCTGGGGGACTTCAACGCTCACGTGGGCAATGACAGTGAGACCTGGAGGGGTGTGGTTGGGAGGAACGGCCCCCCTGATCTGAACCCGAGTGGTGTTCTGTTGTTGGACTTCTGTGCTCGTCATGGATTGTCCATAACGAACACCATGTTCAGGCATAAGGGTGTCCATATGTGCTCTTGGCACCAGGACACCCTAGGTCGTAGTTCAATGATCGACTTTGTTGTCGTCTCATCTGATCTGCGGCCGCATGTCCTGGACACTCGGGTGAAGAGAGGGGCGGAGCTGTCAACTGACCACTACCTGGTGGTGAGTTGGCTCCGATGGTGGGGGAGGATGCCGGTCAGACCTGGCAGACCCAAACGTATTGTGAGGGTCTGCTGGGAACGTCTGGCAGAGTCTCCCGTAAGACGGAGCTTTAACTCCCACCTCCGGGAGAGCTTTGAACACGTTCCGAGGGAGGCGGGGGACATTGAGCCCGAGTGGGCCATGTTTCGCGCCTCTATTGTCGAGGCAGCTTATCGGAGTTGTGGCCGCAAGGTTGTTGGTGCCTGTCGTGGTGGCAACCCTCGAACCCGGTGGTGGACACCGGCGGTGAGGGATGCTGTCAAGCTGAAGAAGGAGTCCTATTGGGCCTTTTTGGCCTGTGGGACCCCGGAAGCAGCAGATAGGTACCGGCAGTCCAAGCGGCATGCGGCTCGGGTGGTTGCTGAGGCAAAAACTCGGGCGTGGGAGGAGTTCGGAGAGGCCATGGAGAATGACTTCCGTACGGCTTCGAGGCGATTCTGGTCCACCATCCGGCGTCTCAGGGGGGGAAAGCGGTACGCGACCAACACCATTTATGGTGGGGATGGCGTGCTGTTGACCTCAACTCGGGATGTTGTGAGTCGGTGGGCGGAATACTTCGAAGACCTCCTCAATCCTACTGGCACGTCTTCCACTGAGGAAGCGGAGCCTGGGGACTTTGGGTCGGGCTCTCCAATCTCTGGTGCTGAGGTCGCCGAGGTGGTTAAAAAGCTCCGCGGTGGCAAGGCTCCGGGGGTGGATGAGATTCGTCCTGAGTTCCTTAGGGCTCTGGATGTTGTGGGGTTGTGTTGGCTTACGCGACTCTGCAATATCGCGTGGACATCGGGGGCAGTTCCCTTGGATTGGCAGACTGGGGTGGTGGTTCCCCTATTCAAAAAGGGGGACCGTAGGGTGTGTTCCAACTATAGAGGGATCACACTCTTAAGCCTCCCTGGTAAGGTCTATTCAGGGGTTCTGGAGAGGAGGGTCCGTCGGATAGTCGAACCTCGGATTCAGGAGGAGCAGTGTGGTTTTCGTCCTGGTCGTGGAACACTAGACCAGCTCTACACCCTCAACAGGGTCCTGGAGGGTGCGTGGGAGTTTGCCCAACCAGTTTACATGTGCTTTGTAGACTTGGAAAAGGCATTCGACCGCGTCCCTCGGGGGGTTCTGTGGCGGGTACTCCGGGAGTATGGGGTACCAGGCCCATTGATATGGGCTGTTAGGTCCCTGTACGACCGGTGTCAGAGCTTGGTCCGCATTGCCGGCAGTAAGTCAGGCTCGTTTCCGGTGAGAGTTGGACTCCGCCAAGGTTGCCCTTTGTCACCGATTCTGTTTATAACTTTTATGGACAGAATTTCTAGGCGCAGCCAAGGTGTTGAGAGGATCCGTTTTGGTGGCCTTAGAATCGCTTCTCTGTTTTTTGCAGATGATGTGGTCCTATTGGCTTCATCAGCTCGTGATCTACAGCTTTCGCTGGAGCGGTTTGCAGCTGAATGTGATGCGGCCGGGATGAGGATCAGTTCCTCCAAATCCGAGGCCATGGTCTTGAGCCGGAAAAGGGTAGCGTGCCCTCTCCGGGTCGGGGAGGAGGTCCTTACCCAAGTGGAGGAGTTTAAGTATCTCGGGATCTTGTTCACGAATGAGGGAAAACTGGAGCGTGAGATCGATAGGCGGATAGGTGCAGCGTCCGCAGTGAAGCGGGCGCTGTACCGGTCTGTCGTGGTGAAGAGAGAGCTGAGTCAAAAGGCAAAGCTCTCAATTTACCGATCGATCTACGTTCCCACCCTCATCTATGGTCATGAGCTTTGGGTTATGACCGAAAGAACAAGATCTCGGATACAAGCGGCTGAAATGAGTTTTCTCCGCAGGGTGGCTGGACTCTCCCTTAGAGATAGGGTGAGAAGCTCAGTCATCCGGGAGGGACTCGGAGTAGAGCCGCTGCTTCTCCACATCGAGAGGAGCCAGTTGAGGTGGCTCGGGCATCTGGTTAGGATGCCTCCTGGACGCCTCCCTGGTGAGGTGTTCCGGGCATGTCCCACCGGGAGGAGACCCAGAGGAAGACCCAGGATACGCTGGAGGGACTATGTTTCTCGGCTGGCCTGGGAACGCCTTGGGATTCCCCCAGAGGAGCTGCTCCAAGTGGCTGGGGAGAGGGAAGTCTGGGCCTCCCTACTTAGGCTGCTACCCCCGCGACCCGACCCCGGATAAGCGGAAGAAAATGGATGGATGGATGGATGAAGACACCAGGTTTGTTTTGTATTTATTTATTCAACACCATAAACTGTATATCACACAAACACTGATAACTAAACTGAACACACTATTAGGGCTGGGCGATATGGACCAAAATTAATATCTCAATATTTTTATGCTATATCGCGATATACGATATATATCTCGATATATTTTTCTTTCCATAAAATAATAACAAAAATATATTTGAGTCAAAGCTTTGTCCCAGTTGTCACACAGGCACATTGTCACACAGGCACATTTATTAACAAACAGCTGTAACTCTACAAAATAAATTTCTAAAAAATATTTACATACATTACTTTATTTTTCAGACATTTATTTATACATATTAAATAATAATCCTCTTCAGCTGAGGGCAGCTGTGGCTGAGAGGCTAGAGCAGTCTCCTCCAATGGGAGAGTTGGGGGTTTGATTCCACCAGCTTTCACATGCTGAAGTGTTCCTGTGCAAGACATTGAACCCCTAATTTCCTCAGATGTGTGTCCCATCAGTGTATGAATTTGATAAAGTTCTGATTATTCTTTGTACAGATCTGAGTGTTTTTACAGCCTCCTGCTTCATTAAAACAAACCACGGGTCAGAGCTCATTTAGCCGTGCTGAGCTTTATGAGAGGAGCAGAGAGAGGTGGGGGCAGATAAAATAAGATTTTTTTCTTCTTTTCATTCATTCATTCAACCTTTATTTAGTCAGGTAAATCTTTTGAACCTCATGGGCTCATTTACGAAAGCGACCTGCTAAAACTAAAGAACAATGAACAGCAATGGTAGAATTTCCTTAAACAATAAACAAACAAACAATAAACAATAGAAAACAAAAAGAGAGAATTTTTTTTTTTTTTTAACAAAGTATCAAAAAACTAGCAAAACATTATAAGGTAGACGTATAAAATCAAAGACAGGAACAAATCTGCATTGGTTTTTGCCAGGATTCCAACAGATTCTGAAAACCATTTAGAGAAGTCAAGGTCGAGAGCTTCAGATCTTTTTGTAAGATATTCCATGAAGCAGGAGCGGAGTAGGAGAAGGTCCTTTTTCCAAGTTCAGTCCTCACTGACGGAACACTGCAGGTAATCATGGCAATCATGTGATGTAATCATTCTTTCTGCATCCCCTTGATTTTACATTTATACTATACGGTCTCAAAAATGAGATTGTTTTGTATTGTATTTAAAAATGAATAATAAATAAATAAATAAATCAGCAGTTTATCATATCGCTAAATACACAGTCAGTCTCAGCTGCGGAAGAAGACAACTAAAGCATTAGCCATCTTGTTAGCCGCTAAGGACCTTATCTTTAGCGATATGATAAACTGCTGATTTATAAATGTCGCGCTTCCTCTCTTTGTTCCTCTAGAAGGCACATAGCACGGCTAAATGAGCTCTGAACTATTTCAACTAAGAAGATGGGTCTGTCGTCTAGCTGTAGTCAGAGCCATGGAGAGAGAATCACACACGCTCAGACAGCTGCTGTGTTACGGCCGCCCACACTGCAGAAGCAGGAAGGGAGGGGGAGCTTGGCTGTGTGTTTGTGTGGAGGAGGGAGAAGGAGATGGCAGGATTTCCTAGTATAAAACTATATTGTTTAACTGTATATCGAGATAGCCTCAACTTATATAGCAAAAAATAATTTTATCTCGATATTTTAAAGATATCGAGATATCGCCCAGCCCTACACACTATTAAAAACACGTTAACTGAACTGTAAACTGCATCAATGAACTGGACTCTGCTCTGTTTTCATCCTGGTCCCATGTTGTTCATCTGGCTCGTTCAGGCTGTCACTCCTTTGATTAATGCAGTTTAAAACGTTCAGTGGATTGGGGAAAAGAAATGAGAGGAATTATAAATAAATAGTTAATCTAACATGACATCTCTCTTTGACGTCCTCAAAAAGCACACCTGGGCCCAGGTTCGTTCGGAACCGGTCCGCCTGGTGGAAGGATAGCTTCTCGACCTCGCAGGAAAAAAATAAAAACTCAGCTGGTTGTTGTGTGATGGAATTAAACACAAGCTAACATTATTAAGAACGTTAATTTACCTGCTGTAAATTAGCTACTGATGATCACTGACTAAAGTCTGACATCGTCGACTCGGTTCTGGTCCACTCAGCGACCGGTGTAGAGCTTGTTAGATGAAGCGGTCCCGCTTGGCATCATATCTTTCGACTCTTATACAAAATCCAGCTTTAACTTGTTGTTAAGTTGTTGTTAGCTGAACTTTCAGCCCAGAGTAAAGGGCGAAATATACCTGAGCGTACATGGAGTACGCCTATACGCCACGTACGTACGTCAAGGCAAAAGCGTAGCCCCGCGTAGCCCCTCAGGGCATGTACGCGCAAAGCTTTTTTTTTACGACCGCGGACGCTTGCGCGGTGTCTGACCATAAACTTCCCCGGCGCCGGACTGTTTTGTATGTTACACAAATGAAATAAATTCCCCTTCTTTATCGCTGATCGGGCCTTTTCTTTTGTTTTTTTGCCTAAAGTCAAGTAACCGCTTCTTCCTCCGTTCACTCGATGACTGAAATGAATGAATTCAGGTCCTACCTGGGTGCGCAATGTTTTAAATATTCCCTGGTGGACTGTGTGCTGCAGGAAAAGCGCTCCCTGTTATTATTTTTATTTCTGAGATAACTTTTTATAACATATATAGTAGAAACACCGCATCAGAACACCGCAGCGGTCTTCAGCGAGCTGCTCATGATGCATTCTCGAGGTTTCACTGAGCTGACTGAAAGCTGTCAATCATTTCAGTAGGCGTGTCAGCAAGTGACCAATCAGCGAGCTCAGTTGAGTCCCCTCCGCGCGCAGCTGCTCATATTACAACAAGGATCTGGAGCGAGAACGCGAGCGTTTGAAAGCTGATAAAAGCCGAGCTATAGCAGCGAAAACATGCGCACAAAATGCGCACGTACAGTGGCGTACTTCATGTACGCTGAGGTGTATTCCAGGCTTAAAGGAGCAGACCGAGGTAGCACACATGCACATTAGGTGAAGGTACAAAATTCACAGCGCCAACTAATGACCCGGCATGGTAACTACAACAGATTCGGGAGGGCGGGGGAGATTCCTCCGGATGCATGTAAACACAAAATCTGTCCGTGTCAATGTAGATCTTTTCCTCTAAATAACATACGAAAAAACCTACGTTCCCCCACCATGTCCGTGTAAATAGGGCCTCAGAGTGGAGCTTTTCAAGGGAATCCCCAACATTGTTGAAATGTTTTTTCTTATTCAGTCTGAGACCCTGCAGCAAAAATGTTGTAAATAACACCTTACCTTATTGCTCCCCTCTACCTCTCTGAGCTGCTGGAACCAGGGTCCTTGTCTGAATAATGCAGAATGCAGGCAGGAGCAGGGATTTACCATACCATACCAATTTTATTTATAAAGCACTTCAAACAGCGACATGGCCAACCAAAGTGCTGAACAAACAAACAAACTACAGGCAACACACACAATGAAGTACAAAAAATAGACATAAAAACATTGCAGATAATAAATAAAACAACCAAACATAGATCATCTGGAGTTGAAAGCAACAGAATAGTAGTGAGTCTTTAAATGGGATTTGAAAACCGAGAGGGAGGGGGCCTGTCTGACGAGCAGAGGTAACTCGTTCCAGAGTCTTGGTCCTGCTATAGAGAAGGCCCTGTCACCCCTGCGTTTAAGACGAGTTCCTGGAACTCTTAAAAGTACCCGGTCCTCAGACCTCAAAGCACGTGGTGGGACATATGGGTGTATCAAATCCGAGAGATAGGCGGGGGCGAGACTGTTCAGTGATTTGTAGACGTACATGAGAATTTTGAACTGGATTCGAAGATGAACCGGTAGCCAGTGCAGGGAGGCCAAGACTGGTGTAATGTGCTCTCTTTTGCGTGTGCTGGTTAAAAATCGGGCAGCTGCGTTCTGAACCAGTTGTAATCGTGCAATGGTGGCTTGACTGACGCCAAACAGAAGTGAATTGCAGTAATCAAGCCTAGATGTAATGAATGCGTGAATCACTGTCTCCAGGTTGTTTTTTGATAATATGGGCTTCAGCTTAGACAGTCGCCTCAGCTGGAAAAAACAGGATTTAACGATCATGTTTACATGACTGTTGAGTTTCATGGAAGGATCCATTATCACTCCCAGATTTGTGACTTTTTGTTTTTCAGAGAGGGCCAGAGCAGAAAGGTCGATGCAGTGGTTCGAGGTTGTGTCAATGGGAAGGAACAACATGGCTTCAGACTTCTTATCATTGAAACTTAAGAAATTTAAAGCCATCCAGTCCAGTGTTGCCAGATCTCGCGACAGAAACAAGTGACCACCCCCATGAAAACAAGCCCAAACAAGCGACTCGTTCTTTAAAAACAAGCCCGACTGGCGTCCCACCCCATTGTTTAAAACAAAGGCAGTTTTTAAACAGTATAAACATAAATTTATTATGGCATTACATATAAACAGCAAAATTATGCTAAACACTTTGAAGAACATATCCACTCTAAAAAATTAAAATATATTTTGCATTTTTATCCCATTAAAGGTGCTATATGTAACTTTCTGTAGAGCGCAGCACTTAGAAATATTTTCAACAGGGAAAAGCATTCTCCTCAGAGCCATATATGGCTGCTCCCCCGTGCTCTGCTGAACTTGAGATCAGCTCCGCCTCCGCTGCATGTCCTCTCGCAGCCGCTGCGATTTTCTGTGTTTATTTGTCAATAAAACATTCTAAAAAAATAAATAAAACCATGGAGCGCTGGTCCAGCAAAACAAAAACACCCTGAAATCTGCAGAGCTTCTTGCAGCCACGTTGGACATGATTTTAATTCGCTCGTGACAAATCCATTCATTTCCTCATTTCTGTCAGTGAAGGAAGAAGCAATCACTTGACTTTTGGCAAAAAAACAAAGTCCAGCTCAGGGATGAAGAAGGGGAATTTAATACATTTGTGTCACATACAAAACAGTTTTGCATCGCTTTGCAATTCTTTGAATGAGAACGTGCCGCGGCCGCTGCGGGCTGGCAGGGGGAGGGCGTGGGTTAGGAGCGTGAGAAGTGAGAAGCTCTGTTTTTATTGGCTGGTTAAGGATGGGTCACTCTGTGATTTTATAAATGCTGATAGAGAAGCAAGGGGACTATAGTTTTTTTCAGAGATTACTTTGTCTAACATCAGTCTATCAGGAGACAGTGACAGAGTGAAGAAATATGTTAAAAAAAATATTGTTAGAAAAGTTACAGACTACATTACAAAGTTACATACTGCAGCTTTAAGCCTTTGGGACTCATTTAACAGAGAGACCTGAATTTTAAACGAAGAAGAGTGATGACAACAATGGATAACGACAACAGACAATCATAAAGGATGCATACAAATTTTAAAAAATTAATAAAAATTAAACAGCAAACTCATAGTAAGCTAAGTCAACAAAAAAACTTTATTTAATCTCTATCCTGAATCATGCTTTAAGTGTGCGCTCTTTCTCCCATTCTTTATTATCTTTTTCCCCATATTTCCCCCACTTATTGGAGCTCATTTTAGTGTGGTCTTGTCACTCTAGACAAAGAACAAAGAATAACAAGCCCAAACAAGTGACTTTACAACCGGTACAAGCCCAAGAAACCGCAACAAGCGACTCACCAAAATTATAAGCGACTTCGGAAAATAGCAAACCCAAAGTCGCTTATAATAAACGGACTTGGCAACTGTGATCCAGTCCCTGATGTCAGCCAGGCAGTCGAGCAGAGGTTGAATAGAGCATGTACCATTGTGTCTTAGGGGGAAGTAAATTTGACAGTCATCGGCGTAGAAATGGAAAGGTATGTTGTGTTTCTGGAAAATAGCTCAGAGTGGCAGTAGGTATAAGGAGAATAGGAGAGGACCCCCCATTTTAGTGCCGTCACTGCAGATCTAAAATCATTGATGGAAACACAAAAGGACGTGTGAAATATGAGTATTTGGTATTTAATGTTTCCTGACTAATGTTTATCAATTTTTATGCTTTCTGCAACACTTGTGAATATGCCTGGCTAGTTTAGTGTCAAGCTGACCCTTAAAACTGTATCAACTTGGTTTTGCAATTAAGTTTTATCAGGTGCAAAGTTATGTGGGAAAACTGAGCTCGTTTTCTCCCACATGACCTTAGCAGCTTTTTTGGTAAGAGATGCAACAGGCTAGTCAAATAAGAAATGTTATCCCTCACCCGTGCAAGGCACTGCCTCGCACTTAAAAAACATGTGTTGCCCAAGATGAGGTGGAGTCATAGTACTTGCACAAAGACACACACACACCCAACACATGCACACACACACCTCAAGGTATAAGATGGAACCACTCAGACAGAAAGTTGAAGTCTGCCGTGGAGTCCTGATCCAATGTCCGGCTGCGTTGATGTGATTCTCATCTGAGTTGAAGTGGCTTCCCGACTCTGTGTCATGGTGAGAATTTCTTGTAACATCAATGCCTTGAGTTTGTATGTACTGTTTTTGTGGCGGGGGGATATGACACAATTTACCCTAGCAAATAACAGTTTGTTGAGTCTGACCTGTACATCTGAGGTGATTGTACGACTTTGTTTTTTTTGTTTTTTTCCTTTTTATGTCGCAGTTCTCTTTAATAAATGACACATAATTTTTTTAATAGAGTCTGTGTGTGTTTTTTCTAAACAACTGCCGATCCTTCACTTACCCAGAAATATCATAAAACATTTTTGGCGACGAGGATGGGATAAAAATGAAGGATTGCACGCTGTTTAGAAAGAAAAAAAGGAAAAGTGTGTTTTGAGTTGTTGAAACGGGTGGGAGTCCCGTGTTCTGGGTGGATGTGAGCCCCATTCCAGTATTTTGGTGTCCTGTCGTGTCTGACAAGCGGTTTGGGGAACGCCCTTGAAACCGTGGACCGATTCTTTGAGTGCTGAGGAGAATCAGAAGACACGAAGGCACAGGTTTTGAGATGCAAACAGGCTTCAGAGAAAAGCCCAGATTAATTATTTATGTACGGCTGCTGAGCATGTAGCTTGGAAATAAAATAAGAATATTTGGCCAGGGTGTAGAAACCCTTGTTGATCAGCTGTGAGTTTTGCCTGAGGGACGAAGAGCATCCTGAGCTTTGAGTAAGGTCCTGATAAGTCTGGTAATTTATTTTTGACAGTTCAGTTGAAGTAAAAAAAATAAAAAGAGGCGCAAGCGCTTTTATGTGTGCGCAGTTTTAAAAGAGGGGTAGCGGCGGAGTTCGCTGAAGGAGCAGTGAATTAGAACCGTAGGCGGGATCTCTGCAGATCAGGGGTCCAAAACGAGTTATTGGTCTAAGGTCAGAGGCGCATGTGCGCACGTAGGAGTGACTTGTTGGAAGACTTCAGGAACGCATGTGCCTGAAAGCAGAAGTGTGGAAAAAATAAATGGAGTGAAACGAGGTTGTTGAAACATGGAAAGGGGGGTGTTACAAGAGGCTGAGATAAGCTTTGTTCTGAAAAAAGGAAGAGAAAAAATGTGTGTACGAGTTGTTGTCGATGAGTTGGGCAGCTGGGGTGAAAAAAGAGGAAAGAAGAAGTATGTGTGGAGCGTTTGGGACGAGAGAAAGCAGGGTGTGTGCGCGGAGCAAAAGCAGCCCCGCTCCCTCTGTCATGAGTAAAGTGTATGTGCATGTGAGTGCGTTTGAAAAGAGAAGGCGCATGGGGTGTAAAGAGGAGGAGGGAGACTGAGAGATGCCTTATGTCAGATAAAGAGGTTAAAGGTGCATCGAGCTGGTTCAACGTCTGCCCCGTGTGTACCTGCAGCCGAGTTTAGACCCATGCGCGGTTTTGAGACTGGAAGAAATAAGAAGAACAAAAGGAGGTGTTAAAGTGCAACGTTCGTGGGAGTGTAAGTGGTGAAGCAAAAAAGGAAAAAAAGAGATCAGGCGGAGGAAAAGAAGGAGAAAAAAAGAGTTCTAAATGATGATAAGACTAAATGATGAATAATTTGAGTTACAAATAAATCTCACCTATGACATGCAACGGTGCAGATGGCTTATAAAGAAGTGGTATATGTGCTGCAAACAGGTCGTATTAACCCATGTTTTAACCAGAAACAGGGTGTTGTGTGACTGGATAGTAAAGAGTCCTACCTAGGTGCTTTTTATTTTTTGGATGAATGTGTAGTACACTCGTGGGAGTTGGGACAACAAGACTTATTGATTGACTAATTGGCAATTCCTGCACGTTTCTTAGCAGTCTCTCTGGATCCTTTCAAAATGCGCATTGGGCGGGTCCACGGTGCCAAAACTTATGATTGAGTTTCTAAGTCTGACTGTCCATTTGAAAGTGTTCACATATATTGAGCAGGGAAAGGTTCAGGGGCGGATCTACTGGGGTGGCATGGGGTGGCAGTTGCCACCCCAACAGAGAGCCTTGCCACCCTGTTTGCCACCCCAGCTAGACATTACGAACGTAAAACTCTTTTTTCCGACAACATTGAATGCAGCACAATGTACCGGTAGTGATGTGGTCCACACTCTATACCAGTTGGTGGCGGTAATGCACACCTATAGTTTTTTGCCAACCTCCATTAAACTCATCAAGAAGAAGAAGCATTGTTTACAACTGAGTTCTGACTGAGTGGCGGTGGGAAGTGAGAAATGAAATGAAAAGAAGACTGAACACAGACAGCAGTACGAGAGGAAACAGGTAAAAAAGTATTAAATATGTCCCTTTTTGAAAAGTAATTGCAGTAGTAGGCAGTGCAAGGAGGAGAGTGGTTGTCTCCTGTAAAGACGTCAAGTCAAAGTTGAGTACCGTCTGCCTTTACTGCTATTTCCAATGAGGCAGCTAGCTTAACCACAGTATTCAGAACCAGTCATGGCTGCAGTATTGCTCAGAGTAGGTCCGGAATTTTTTTTACGTCAATAGACATATGCCAACTTTTTGTTCTAACTCCAAATTGTTTTTGAAAAATTCATGCGGTGTTGCACTCTAAATCAACCCTGTTTTTTTGTTGAAGAGAGGCCAGATGACACACACAGCCAGGGTCCAGCACCAAGCCAAGATGAAGGTCCCCCTCCAAAAAGAAAGTCAGCACTGGTTCATCTTTTAGGAAAGACATTTCACCAGGTCAGTGTGCCCACTAAATCCATCAGAACCACAGCTGAAGAAGAGCTGAAGAAGTACCTGGAAGTCCCTCCACTGACTCTCTCAGCAGACCCTCTCCAGTGGTGGAGATTTCATGAGGGAGAGTTTCCTCTACTGTCTAAAATAGCTAAACACTACCTATGCATCCCTGGCACCAGCGAGTGTTCTCTACAGCAGGAGACATTGTGACTGCACAGCGCAGCACTCTTACTCCTGACCATGTTGATCAGCTCATTTTTCTGCAAAAGGATCTAGTCATTACTGATTAAAAAGAGTTCTATATCATACCATTTAGATGGTTTATAAATTACAGTTCTGAAGTGTTTTTATACAGACATCCACAAGTTTTGAGATTTTGTTTCAGATTTTGTTTTAAAGATTTACCAAATGCAACATGATTGCGACTGAAGTCTGTAAATTTCACATTTAGTTTGTTTTGAAAATGTAGCAAATGTTAGCAATATGGTTAAACAAAACAACATTTGTGAAATCTGTATTTTATTTTGAGTTAAATGTTTATGCAATACAGTACTCTGTTTACTTTTGTATTCTGTGATAAACCTGAGACCTGTCCAGAGCATACCTGTCAAGTCTCCCGTTTTGGCCGGGAAACTACCGGATTCAACCCTTTCCTGTCGTCATCCCAAATTATTATTTTCCCGGAAATTTCCCGTATTACAATATATATATATATATATATTTTTAAAACATTCCAGTGCCTCTGAATTATGTCACTAGCCTTGCGAGAACTGCCACCTGCAGTAGCCTCAGTGGCAGTTCTCGCAATGTTAGTGCTGGCAGCGGTAACAAACCCGGAAAAACACATCAGAGATGGATGAATGTAACGAGAGAGAAAAAAAGTTAAGACTTCGTGTAAATATCTTGAAAAATGGGACAGCGAATTTACTTTCCTAAAGAAGAGTAGGGTGGGGCACAATTACGCGTTTTGTAAGATTTGTAACTGCGACTTTAGTGTCTCTCATGAGGGAAGGAACGATGTCAGTCAGCATGAAAAATCTGTCAAGCACAAACGCGGGCTAGAGGCACAAAGGAACTACGGTACATATGTAAGAATGTTCACAGCATTTCACTGTCAACAAAGGTAGGCCTACCAGATTGTGATCACATAACTGGTTTGTAAGTGGCTGATAGGTAGTTATTTTAGATTTCTTGTAAACCTGTCTTAAAATGTAAGGGGTCCTGGACTTTGGTTGGACTAGTGGGATGGCTCAGAGTACCCGGCAGAAAATCAGAGTCAGAGAGTCTTTATTGTCATTTGCACCGCATGTGGTACATGTGATGAAAACGAGATTATGTACACGGGGTCCCAGTTACATCCAACAACAAATGCAAGAGAAAAACAGTAATAACATCTAGAATTAACTAAGAAAAACATCAACTAGTAATACACTAAGCCCTAATGTAGTGGAAAAACATCATTATAAACAGCAGCACGAACATGAGTCTGTATGAGCAGATGGTCACAGATGAACACAGCAACAAGAAAACAGATCAGCATCAGCATGATGTGATATTTTGCAGTTTATTCTTATTATTTATTTATTCATGAGTCTAACAGCCTCAGGGTAGAAGCTGTTCCTCAGTCTAGTGGTTCTACATTTGATGCTCCTCAACCTCCGTCCTGAGGGGAGTGGGGCAAAGAGTGAGTGTGCTGGATGAGTGAGGTCTTTCATGATGCAGGTGGCTCTTTTCCTGCATCTGGAGGTGTAAATGTCTGTGATTGTGGGGAGACTGACTCCAACAGACTTCTGTGCAGCCTTCACCACTCTCTGTAGAGCTTTCCTCTCTTCAACTGTGCAGCCTCCATGCCACACGTTGATGCTGGAGCACAGGACGCTCTCCACTGCACACCTGTAGAACGAGGTGAGAACTGGGCTGCTCAGACCAGCACGTCTCAGCCGTCTGAGGAAGTAGAGTCTCTGATGACCTTTCTTGATCAGGCTGGTGGTGTTGTTGCTCCAGCTGAGGTTATCATTCAAGTGTACACCCAAGTATTTGTAGCTGGAGACCACTTCCACTGCAGATCCACCTATGTTCAGTGGGGCGTGGGTGTGTTTGTTCCTTCTGAAGTCCACAATCATCTCCTTTGTCTTCTTCACATTCATGTGAAGATTATTCTCTTTGCACCAGCTCTCCAGGTGTTCCACCTCCTGTCTGTAGCTGGACTCATCATTGTTTGTGATGCATCCCACCACCGCTGTATCATCTGCAAACTTAACAATATGACAGCCTGGATGTGTGGCTGTACAATCATATGTGAGCAGAGTGAACAGAAGAGGGCTCAGCACACATCCTTGAGGAGAGCCAGTGCTGAGGGTTATGGTGGAGGAGGAGAAGTTGTGGATCTTCACGGACTGTGGTCTGTCTGTTAAGAAGTCTAGTACCCAGTTACAAATGGAGGGGCTTAGTCCAAGTGTAGATAGTTTGTCTATCAGAGTTTGGGGGATCATGGTGTTGAAGGCAGATGTGAAGTCCACAAAGAGCAGACGCACGTATGAGTCTTTCTGATCCAGGTGGGTGAGAGCAGTGTGGACCACGGAAGAAATGGCGTCCTCTGTTGATCGGTTCTCACGGTATGCGTATTGATGAGGGTCCTCATTGATGTTGACGGTTGCCTTGATGTGGGACATGACCAGTTTCTCAAAACATTTAGCGACTATCGGGGTGAGGGCCACCGGTCTATAGTCATTCAGACCAGTCACTGTGGAGCTCTTTGGGACTGGGATGATGGTCGCGGTCTTCAGGCAGGTGGGAACTGACTCCAGTGCAAGTGAGGTGGTGAAGATGTCAGCCAGCACCTCACAGAGCTGGTCCGCACATTCCTTCAGAACTTTCCCTGGGATGTTGTCTGGTCCGGTTGCTTTATGAGGATTAATCTTTCTGAGACTGCCTCTCACTTCTGCTGCGGTCACTCTGAGATGCTCTTCATCTGGTGATGAGGTGAGTCTGGTGCTAGCTGGTCTGTTTGGATCATCAAAACGTGCATAAAACTTATTGAGGGCATCAGGCAGAGATGGGTCCT
>JBBPBX010062650.1:0-20760 GCA_038048925.1 Garcialebias charrua
TGCATGAACTGTTATACAGTAAGTTGTTTGAGTTGTATACATTTAAGAAAAAGGTCGAAAAGGACTTGCTCAAAAACTATATATGATGTAGCTTAGTGTGTTTGTGTACAGTATTACAGTTAGATAAATTAGTAGATTTATTCATTTTGTGATGTAGTTTGAAGGTTATCATTGGTTGAACAAACTGTGAAATAAATAAGGGGCAGATATAATAAGATTTCATCTTCTTTCTGCTCCTTTCATTTTATCCTACTTGTATTCTTGTATCTGATGAAACTGTTTTGTATTGTTCTTTTAAAATGAATGAATAAACATCAAATCAAATCAAATCAACGGCCCAGTCAGAGTCCAGAACCTGAACCTGAAACCTTCAGAGAGCTGAGCAGAAACCTCAAAGAACTGAAGCAACAATGGAAAGAAGAGTGGGTCAGAACTCCTCCAGAACCAGGAGACCCTTAGCAAAAAGAAGTATACTTAAAGTTCACTTTTTTAAGTATAAATCCAGCAGATTTGACCATTTCGTGAAACTCTCAAGCTCAGAAAAACTTGTGCTATAACGTCAGCTATGAAATATATTTTTTCTCAGCAAAGAAATAATTGTTTTACCGTGTTTTGTTGTAAAATCCTGGCTTCTTTGGCCGTCGCGGACGCCATTTTGAAGAGTGCTAATGTGGCGAAATTCTATTTTTAAATCCAGACGCGTCGCGTAGGCCCTGAGAAACATCCATAAGTTCACCCTCCATGTTAAAAAGTCTTCGTCTGACTCTTCGAAAACAAGCAATAAGGCTCCAGAGTAACACACTGGCTGCTAACTGCTATAGAGAGAGCACACACCAAGAGACTGAGGGGGACGCTTTTTTGTGACGGACCACATCCGGCGCTGCTCGTAAATACGTTATTTCGTTTTTACTGATAGATAATTAGTTATTAGCGGTACTGCATTTTAAATAAAAATAGCATAAATCCGCTTATGAATTATAAAACTTAGTCAATCCGCTGTAAAGCTAACAGATTATTTAGCAACGCTACAAGCGGATTAGCGCAACAGCGCTACCTAGCGGTCGGAGGCCCACCACTGATCTTTCGTCTGTAAGACTTCCTCAGTCTGAGGTGCTGTATTCAGCTCAGTCTTATAAATAGTACCCTCTCACAGTGGATCAATCAGTTTGCTGCTGACGGACAAAACCAGCTGCTCACATGATCAAGGAGGACCATCAGCCTAACAATGGATCATTAGCACCTGATGGTTGTTTGCTATTCACAAGGGGCTGAGTGATACTAGCAATAACAGCATTGTAAGAGGGGGAGAGTTGAATATGGAGCATAGTTGCTAAGTCCGCTTGTTATAGCGGCTTTGGGCTTGTTTTTTCCTTTTTTCTTCTTCTTTTTTCTTCTTCCTTTTATAGATGGCCTCCCTTCTCACCTTATAGCTATCCTCTTCACACCATAATAATTTTTTTAAATATGATAGCAAGAAAGGAAGGAAAGATGGAAAGTAAGACCACAAAACATGACAAATACACACAGAAAGCACAAGGCAAACACAACCGACCGCCATCTGTAAACCTGCAAAGAACATGACAGAACACATTAACAAAACACATTTGTATAATAGACCTAGAATATTCATGGCTTTGCAGTAGATTTCTATAAATGTATATACCTATACCTACATATATATACATACATATACAGTATACATATACATGCATATGCAGTAACATGCACATCCACATATCTACATACGATACCTCCATGTGCATCCCTACATCTATTTGTGAGTGGTTGTGAGCAGGCATAAGTGTATAAGGCGTCTCTAATAGAACATTCAATAGTGACTGCGAAGCATCAGAGACCCGACCCCCAAGACCTGAGGCAGACAAAGGGGGGACCTGAGCCCAAGATCCCAAGAGGTATCCCGAGCACAGAGCCCCCAGGACCACCCAGACAGGATGAACCACACGCCCACCCCCCAGATCCGACCACATGGGAGAACCGGAAGAGCCCAACCAGCGACCACACACAATGACCCCCCTGGGGCCAATAGTGACATACTCACAGGCCCTCGTCGGAACCTGCTGCACTGATGTAGCCCCAGAACTAGGCACCAAGGCCCGGGAACCGAGGACGCACACCCCTCAGGCCCAGGCCCAACAGGGCCAGAGGACCCGAGCCCCACCAGGCAGCCACCAGGCCGAGCTGACACACGCCCAAGCACCCCGCCCCCGACACAGAGGACCCCAAGCGCGAGTAGGGAATGAGGACATGTTGCAAAGGCACACCCTACTAGGGGGCCGCGTGGAAGAGGCGCACCACCAAGAAGCCCCAGCTGTATCAAAGAGGGGGCAGTCTAAGTCCCGGCCTGACAAATAATCATTCATACACAGACACAATCACACAGACCCACCCTCATCTTCACCATCACTCACTTAAAGACATAAAATAATGCCACATTCCATTCATATTCTCGATACGCACTCTATACACCCCAGGTCCAAGACATGTACCTGCCCCCTACATGGGGCAGCCCAAACCCAGGAGGTAGACCCATTCATTCTGGGGCGGAGATGAGCCGACATCCAAGATCCGGCCCAACCCGCGCCCAGCCGACAGGACAGGACACCCGAGTCCAAACAGCCCCAGGGAGAGCGTAGCGCCAGACCCGCCCACGGCAAACCCCCAGGCCCCGAACCCCCCATAGTCAAGTCAAGTCAAATCAAGTCAATTGTATTTATATAGCACAGTTAGAACAGATAAACTGTTATCAAGGTGCTTTACACACACAACATAAAAGAGGTTCAAAATTTTACAGAACAGTATCACACATCAATAGTAACAATTATGATATTAACAGCAGTAAAATTATAATAAAAATGTATAAGAACAATATTAAAATAAAAACACAATAAAAAATATATACACTACGTCAGCTCACACAGTATGAAACGCCAGAGAGAACAGATGGGTTTTTAGCAGGGATTTGAACATGTGAAGGGAGGAGGTCTGTCTAATGTTGCGGGGCAGGTTGTTCCAGAGTTTGGGGCCGGTGACTGAAAACGCTCGATCTCCTCGGAGCTTCAGTCGTGTTTTTGGAACCGCCAAGAGCATCTGATCGGATGATCTCAGGGCCCACGGTGGAACATATTTTTCCAGCAGCTCGGAGAGGTAGGGGGGAGCGAGGCCATTTAGGCATTTGTAGGTCAACAACATGATTTTAAAGTCGACTCTAGTTCGCACGGGGAGCCAGTGCAGTGAGGAGAGAACAGGTGTAATGTGCTCAAACTTACGTGTACCGGTTAAAAACCGAGCTGCTGCATTTTGCTCGAGCTGGAGGCATGAGAAGGAGGCCTGACTGATCCCAGCATACAGTGCATTACAATAATCCAGGTGGGTTGTGATGAATGCATGGATTAGTGTCTCGAGATCAGGTCTGGACAGCACCGGCTTGAGTTTAGCTACCTGCTGCAGTTGGAAGAAACTCTTCTGGAGAACGGAGCTGATTTGTTTATCAAACTTAAGGTCCGAGTCGAAAACCATCCCAAGATTTTTTACAGTGTTTGAGGTAGGGCTAGTCCAGGACAACACCCGATGGCCTATCCTTCTACCGGACCCCACCCCCGGAATGGCAGCCAAGGAACCAGGGATCATCATTGGAAGTGAGCACATGCTCAGGAGGCGAGAGTAGTTTCATCCCGCCACCCATAGCCATAGTGCCCACCCCAAGTTCCTATATGTGAATGTTATGAGGATGTTGGAAGTGTGCGGTGAGGGATGGGGAGAAAAATAACTGCAGGACCAAATATTTCCGCTGAGAGTCAGTTCCCCCGCTGACCCAACAGGCCCCCCAGTTCCCCAAGGTCCACCCAATGAGCGAGGCCAAAACACCTCTCTGACCGCCAGGCCCATTGAGCTCCAAACCCAAGAGGGACAGGGCCATGAGGGCCGCCAACAGCACACACACCCCAGGGCCATCAAGACCCCCATGCACCGCAGTCAACCCGCCACCCAAGAGGATGCAAGGTCCCACAAGGATGACCCGGCTTGTTTTTTTTCCTAAAGTCGCCTCGAAATTTTGTGAGTCGTGGGTTGCGGTTTTTGTGCTTGCTTTGAACATTAAGCCACTTTTTGGGCTTGTTTTTATGTCCGAGTGAAAGCAAAATACAAGTGGTAAGTATGGTAGTTTGTCCTTTCACGCTCCCCTTCCATGGATGTTGCATCCAGGCGGATGTTACGTTCAGGTGCAGTTGGCGCCACAGATATCAAATAAAAGCTAGATCCCGAATTTATCGCTACTGCCATCTTGGAACGGTCGCCTGCTCTACTCAGTGTAACCTGTTTGACAGATGCAATGAAGTATCTGGGGTAACACTTTATAATAACTACACATTATTTAGCCTTATTTAGGCATTAATAAACATATAATTAACATTGAAAACATCATTAATTAAGGATGATTTACACTTAATACACTATTAATTAACACATTTGTTAACTGGGCTTTCACCACATGTATTAAATGCATACTAATTGTTAAATAATGTTTGAATTCACTATCTATTAATCCTGCAATGCATCATTAATTAAGGCAGTTGCTAGTAGTTACTTAAGTGTATTTGTGAACCGTTCTAAAGTGAAGACTATTCATTCTTTATTAAGGTTTTGTTCATGTTGAATAAATCCTAAATGACTGCAAGTTTCTTTTTTTGTGAACCCTTCTAAAGTGAAGACTATTCATTCTTTATTAAGGTTTTGTTCATGTTGAATAAATCCTAAATAGCCACAAGTAATTTTTCACTTGTTGAAATCAGACAAAAATCAAAGCAGGAGACGTGGAATACCAAAAACAGGTTTGTATTGACATTTTCTAAAAGTCAATAAAACATACCCTGATGCATGCTCAATAAAACATACATCTGTCAGTTACAGTAATTTAACATCTGACAATAAAACATACATCTGTCAGTTACAGTAATTTAACATCTGACAAAGAAATAGCATGATAAAACGTTGTGTTGTTAACTGTACAATATGGACAACAGCATACGAAAATCAGTATAAATGTCCTCCGGTGGTTCCATCTCTTTACTGGCACCTGATTTGTTGCTGGTAGTGCCAGTACGCATAACTTTTCGACTGGCTCTAGGCATATTTACTTTGATTTTCCCTCACACATTCGGCAGCAGTGGTAAACACGTGACAATAGTGTCACTTGTTCTGTCGATTGTTGATGACGTCTCGATTGTTGACGACGTCACAACGCAGGTTATGTTCGCGGCTTTTTTGTTTTTTACAGGAAGACGGTGAAATCAACAACAATGTGAAAATTCACCAAACTAAGGAGGCTTATTAATGGTGAGATGAATAAAAGAAAAGCATTGAGACTCATCAAATGGCTTCAAACGAAGGAACTGCTGAAAAGCAGAATGAAATGCAAAAGCTGTCATCGGGATATGAAACTAAAGAGAAGATCAAACACTGGAGCTAATGTAAATTAAAAAATAGTTTATTTGGGGAGAAAATACATTGAAATTTCATGAAAATATTCAAATCTTATTTTCAGTCTGGAAATTATTATGGTTCTATGCAGGTATACTGATTTTGTCTATTTGTTTACACTTTTTAAAATAGGATCTGTCAAAGTGCAGTTCATTTGGGAAAGCCAAAGCATTTAGGATTCATTCAACATTAACAAAACCTTAATAAAGAATGAATAGTCTTCACTTAAGAATGGTTCACAAATACACTTAAGTAACTACTAGCAACTGCCTTAATTAATGATGCATTGCAAGATTAATAGATAGTGAATTCAAACATTATTTAACGAGTTATTAAGCATGAATAAACATTGAGTACGTAGGTTTTGGAACTCATTATTCTTTATGTATAAAGCGTTAACAAGTGTGTTAATTAATAGTGTATTAAGTGTAAATCTTCCTTAATTAATTATGTTTTCAATGTTAATTATATGTTTATTAATGCTTAAATAAGGCTAAATAATGTGTAATTATAAAGTGTTACCGTATCGGGGCGTTTAATCAGTCATAGCTCGCTGAATACTAAACTTATGCTCACAATTTTTCCCTCTGTAAATCTTAGGGGTGCAGCCATTAAAGCTGAACACATAGTTCAGTGTATTTAAATATTATTGGTAGGTTCATAAACTTTCAATACAAAAACGACTGGACTTTATTTGTAACAGAAGACGTTTCGCTCTTCAAATAAACCTTCTGTTACAGTTCACCGTCTTCTGTTACAAATAAAGTCCAGTTGTTTTTCTATTGAACGCTTTGTGAATTGATCATGTCCTGGATGACTGAGAATCTTCTCCAGCATATTCTTGGTGGGTTAACATTAACAGTAATAAAATGTTCTATCTATCTGTCTGTCCGTCCGTCCGTCCGTCCGTCCGTCTATCTATCTATCATTTATTAAAGAAAAGTTCAGCTCAGACACATCTTTGCAATTTTCAGCAAACAAATATATTTTTTAAGGTGTTCATCTTGTTAAATTTTAAAGAGATGAAGGTTTTCGCAGTGCGCACGCACATTTGGAAGACCGGTCAAAGCGAAACAATTTAAATTCAGCTGATTTGACAATTACGTTCATTTTTAAAGGAAAAATTGAGCTGAGACACTTTTCCTATAAAGTCAGCAAACCAATATATATACTTTGAGATTTTTATTAATGAAAAGTGCAGTATAAATTGAATTCATTATTATTATTATTATTATTATTAAGGTGTTTATGTTGTTAAATTTTAAAGAGATGAAGGTTTTCGCAGCATGCGCGTGAACGTTTGGAAGACCCGATAAACGAAACTATTTAAATCCAGCGGATTTGACCATTATATTCATTTATTAAAGAAAAGTTCAGCTCAGACACATCTTTGCTATAATTTTCAGCAAACAAATATATTTTTTAAGGTGTTTATCTTGTTAAATTTTAAAGAGATGAAAGTTTTCGCCACGCGCGCGCACGTTTGGAAGACCAGTCAAAGTGAAACTATTTAAATTCAGCTGATTTGCAATATTATTTAGGAATATAGCAACATTTTACTCACCAAAAATCCTGATTATTTGTAAAAACAAAATCCATCCATCTATTAAATCAACACAACAATATCTTTGCTTGTGCAGCTCGCTACAGATGCAGTTTGCTAGCTCTGGTTAGTACACTCTTTGACTATCCAATCAAAGCGTGTGAATACGCTGATGTTTCCGTACGTATGGCGTACAGAAATGTCAGCGTACGTCATACTCCTGCTAGAGGGCCTTGGTGTCGCCAACTCAAAATCTGATTGGTTGAAGCAACAGTTTGATCAACATTTATTTTATGCTACATGGCTCACAGAACTGATTGTGAAGTAGTAGTAGTAGTTTCTTTATTTCAGACACAATGAAGATCCATATATGTATATAAAAAGAAAAGAAAGAAAAATAACAAAATAAAAAAGATTAAAAAAGATTAAAAAGCTTTCCTATAGAGGCTCATCCGCCAATGAGTCCTTAAAATAGAAAAATATCTCACAGAGCTTAGTCCAGGGTTGGTCAGTGTAGTGATGATACAGTTTTCAGATTCAGACAATCTACACATGCATCTATACATGAGGTTACGCAGCACCGCTTGGCAGGTAGGCACACCTGCATCTGCAAACATTTTGCTCGCACTGCTCCATCGAGGTACCCTCAGCATCATCCGAAGGCCATCATTATATGCCACAGTTAGTCTATACATACTGCTCTTTTTATAACGTCTCCACAGGTGAGCGGTGTACAAAGGAGTGCAGTAGGCCTTAAAGAGTTGGATCTTAACAGATGTTGAGCACATTCCAAACCTACGGATCAGCGTGTTAGCTTGTCCATAGAGCATACAGCATTGTCTGTAAATGTCTCTATCATCTGACAGGTCTGCAGTCAAATAGTGCCCCAAATATTTATATTCATCACTGACATCCAGCCTGTTGCCCGACAGAAAGAAGTCAGGGAACATCAACTTGGAGTCTTCTCTGCTCCGCACAATCATGATGTTGCTTTTCTTCGCATTATATTTTATATTAAAGTCACTTCCATAAACAGAGCACACCTGCAGCAGTTCTTGTAGGCCAGCAGAATAGGGACAGAAGATTACTAAATCATCGGCATATATAAGATGGTTGATGACCTTATTTCCGACCCTACAACCTGTTCCACAGTCATTTAAAAGCTTTGACAGGTCATCCATGTAAACATTGAACAAAAAGGGAGACATGATGCTACCCTGTCTCACACCGTTTGAGACACTGAAGGGGTCCGATACAGAGTTTCCCTATTTAACATACATTTGTTGATTTGCATACCAAAAAACAAGAATCCTTACCAAACATTTGGGGACACCCCTCTTATATAACTTGCAGAACAGCTTTTCATGATTTACATAATCAAAAGCCTTTGAGGCATCAATAAAACACATAAAAATGGAGGTGTGGTGTCTGTTGTATAGATCTAAAATTTCTTTTAAAGCAAAGATGCACAAATCGGTTCCATGTTTACGTTTAAACCCAAACTGATTGTCAGAGGTCAGCAGAAATCCTTCCAGTTTGTTCAAAATAGCCCTCTCCAGCACCTTAGATAAGGTGCTGGCCAGGGCTATAGGCCTGTAATTATCACTACTGTTAATTAATAATAATAATAATAATAATAATAATAATAATAATAATAATAATAATAATAATAATAATAATAATAATAATAATGAATTCAATTTATAACGCACTTTTCATTAGTGAAAATCTCAAAGTGCTACACACATTGAATGCTACACACATTCATACACCGGTAGCGGCAGACTACCATGCAAGGTGCTTTCCAGTCCTACCGGGAGCAACTCGGGGTTAAGTGTCTTGCCCAAGGACACAACGACACATGGTGTGGGGAACCGGGATTTGAACCGCCAACCTTCCGATCGGGGGATGACTGCCATTACCACTACGCCACGGCCGCCCCTCACTGTTAATTCTACCAGCTCTATCTTTCACAATCGGAACTAAAATGACAGACAGTAATTTGTCAGGTAGAACTCCATGAGTTAGAAAGCCCGTAAAACACATTGCAAGTAGAGGGCATAATTTCCTGCTTGCATATTTCAGATGCTTAGCAGATACCCTGTCTGACCCACTTGACTTATTGTTATCCAGCTTCATCACGATCTCAGAGATTTCTTTTGGAGACACAACCACATTTTCATTTCCATCAATATTTTCAACCATAAATGAATTACTTTTAACAGCATTAAAAATATCTTCATAATGTTTCCTCCATAGATCAGTGATCTTTGTTGCTCCGCTCACACCATCATTATGTGTTGGTAAAGACCTTTTATTATTACGCATCTTTTTTATTTCTGTCCAGAAATCTGTAGGGCAAATACTTTGTAGTTTCCTAGCCAGTGATTCAGCCCTGAGAGAATTCTCATGTCTTTTAATGAACCGTAAGGCATATTTAAAGTTTGCATTTGCTTCCTTCATATTAGCAAATAGAGGACCACATTTAGCTTTACCTGATTCAACCCAGGCTTTGTAAGCCCTTCTAGCCTCAGTGTGAGACTCCTCAACATACTCATTCCAGCCTAATTTAGCTTTGTAGTTCTTGATTTTACACAGATGTCGACCTGAGATAAGAAGAAAATCCACAATCTGTTCATACAGTGAGCACAATTCAACTCTATGCTGCAGATTCTGGCAGTTGATATCATTGCATGTTATAGCAGATTTAGGCAGCTCAATGTTACTCAACCTGGTCTCACTCTGGGTGAGATATCTACTGATGTTCCCTTCCTTTAAAGTGGACCAATTAATTTGTACTTCAGGCATATCACAACTTACAGAAGTAAGAGAAGGCACATTGTCCAGATTTATAAAAAGGGACAGGGGCACATGATCATATGTAGATAGCTCATAATTAATTCTCATTGAATCAATAGTGTGATGAGCATCACTTGTACAAATGCAATGGTCTAACCAGGAGGTGGTATACCATGCCTCACTGATGTAAGTGTAGCTGTCCCTTGGCAAAAGTAATTCACTAGATAGGGAGAGACCATTATCTGAGCAGAAATGCTTTAAATGGTTTGCAAACGTGGACCTTTGATCAGAGAGGCCAGCATTCAGATCACCAACAATAAAAAGGCTGCTTACTGCATGTTCCTGTAAGAAAGCCATGATATAGGCCAGTCTATTTAAATATTCAAACTCATTCTCTGAGCACTCACAAGGAGTATACACGTTCAGTATGGTGATTGTTTTATCGCCATCACAGAACTCAAGTCCTAACGCCCAGTCAACATTCAGCTTGATCACTTTGATTTGTTGGTCAAACTTCTTATGCCAAAGCACCGCAACACCACCAGGGATTCTGCCACGGATTATCGTATCACAACAGTCAGTGGTAGATTCCCCTGCTCCATAAAAGTCTTTATGAATAGAGTTTAACCTTTCCAAGTCCTGCTTAGATAAGAATGTCTCCTATACACACAGTATATCACAGGTTTCTAAGAGTTTGTTGACAACATGACGGCGAGATTTATCTGCTTCGTCTTGCCCGACGCGCAGACCCCGGACATTGCATGAGCTGATATTAAGGATCATGTTGATTATTATCACCACG
This sequence comes from Garcialebias charrua, assembly GCA_038048925.1. Classification (NCBI taxonomy): domain Eukaryota; kingdom Metazoa; phylum Chordata; class Actinopteri; order Cyprinodontiformes; family Rivulidae; genus Garcialebias; species Garcialebias charrua. The sequence continues at coordinate 10,641 of JBBPBX010062650.1, forward strand.
AGCGCTTGCCTCGCTGGAAGCCTCGAGAGGTGGACGCACAACAGGTGTAACGCCAGGTACAGAGCTGCCTTCAGACTTCTCCACATTGACACTCACCTTTAATTTGCGAGCCTCATAATATCGGCGGACATAAGTTCCCACTGGCCAAAGCTGTGCGTCGTACAGTTCAGAGACTTCTTTACATTCTGCCCTCACGTGAAATGACCCAAATCTGCTATTTGTCGACTCTTTTTTCCTGTAGGTCACAGATTTTCCCAGTTTATCTGAGAGATAGGCGTGCAGGGTATCCTCATCTACCTCCGGAGAAAACCTCGTAGCAAAAACACTCACCAGTCTGGTTTTAATCACTGGGATGTTTCCGTCTGCCAGTTATTCCTAATTTTCTCCGCAGTTCCTTTTTCGAGCAAACTTGCAGAGCAGGTTGTGTCGCTGTGTTGTCCCGCTTGCGTGTACCTCTCTTTAACATAGTACTCCACGATGGGGACTGTAGTGTGGCTGTCATAACATCACTCGGCCCAGGAATGCAACATTCGGAGCTTCCCTAAATTTCAGTAGCAGATGACGTCACTTCCTATGTCTCCCTGGGAATCCTTTGCGCAGGAGCGTTGGCCCGTCCAGCAGCGTCTCCTTGGCCAGGAGGTGCGCGCATTTGTAGTTTCTCCAAAGCTGTTACTCGGAGCTCCATGGCCGCTGTAGATGTCCTCACGTTCTCATTTTCACATCTCTGATTATCCAGAGTTGCTCTCAGGTTAGTTATCTCCCAGCTCAGTTGTTGAACTCTGCTGAGGAGTGCAGATGCGTCCATATGTTCAAATCCAACAGGAGGCAGTTCATCCAAATTGTGTGACACAAATCTGGGAATATTATTGCCACACTCATTAAGCACTTTTAAACAATCTTTGACATTATTGGCGTCCTTCTGAGGCCCCTTGTGCTTCACACAATGTGTTGAAGTTGGACACATTTCAAACAATATCCGCTTGGACTCCTCGATCCATTCAGAAGAGAAATTGTTTGACACCAGCAGAACAATTTCATCGGTGGCCAGAGTTCTCATTTTAATGACAATAAAGTTCAAAAGCTCATCCTCAACTATTACTTTACCATCTGTACCATCTGTCGTTTTGTACACACAGATTTCAGATTTTGTTTTTAGATGACCAGCTCCTCCAGAACGAACAGCCGCACCCAACGCACAAGACGCCATCTTGATAAAAAGGCCTCCAGGCAGATTTCTTTGACCCTGGTAACAAATAGTGGCTGAAATGTGATTGGTTAAATGCTTGAATATGAAAATACACGTCTGGAAGCAGAGCAACCAGGGGGCTAGCAATGAAAGGAATCGGACATATCATTTGTAATTATTTAATACGTATTCATGGACAAAATATAATATTTTTAGACCAGCAGAGAAGGCCTTGCAGGCCTTGACGGCCCACCACTAATATATATATATATATATATATATATATATATATATATATATATATATATTATATATATATATGTATTATATATATATTATATATATTGTTAATTCTACGTGAGTGAGGTTAGCTGCAGGACCTTGCAACAAGTCCTCACTCCAGCCTCTCCAGTAACGGGTTCTTTAACTTTTATCCTTGCACACGAGTATTACCCGATATGTCTCAAGATTAGTTAGAATTAAGGCTGAGACGAGGTAATTCACTTAGGCTTGTTCACTGTCTTCATCTGACATGTCACATCCTTAGTCCCACTCCGATTTGATAGCCTGACTTAGCAGAATGGAGTCAGATCGTATCTCCCGGAGAAACATGCATTAAACGACAGCCTTACCTCAGGTAGATTGTAATTGTTTCCGGCCTAATAAATTTTAGGATCTTGGAAAGTAAAATCCTAGGATGTTGTTTATCTCTTTTTGGCTAATAAAACCATTCAAAACCTCCAGTCATATTGTTGTTATCTTTGAACCAAGTTTCCCATCATTTAATATCAAGGTGAGTCAAAGGAAAAATCCAAATTTGTACGTTTTATGTTTCTTTATTATTTAGTTGTAGGGGATTTAACAGCATAAGCACTACTTACTACAGAAAAAGATTTAATCAGGTTACATGATTTGCATTTAAAGAGTTAAATGATTCACAGCTCACCAAAAGATGTCTTCCACTCGCTGGGTTTAAGGTGTTTCTTGTAATTGAATTGAGTTGTACTTCAATGTATAATTTGTATAATCTTCTAAAATGTTGGTTTATTCTACTATAATCTGATTCCAATTAAATATATTCAATTCCATCCAGGTAATCTTGGTGTGTTTCAACTTGTGTTTTTATTTCCACCAGAAAAAAACTTGTTTTATAATCCCATCCGGAAATCTGGTTGTTTTTCTACAGAAAAACCTCCAGGTGATGCTGTTGTGCTCCAATCAGAAGTCTGCACTCCAGCAGACTGGACAAATCTTTGTTTAATCCCACATAGGAAAAGCTTGTGTTTTTAATTCTTCAGGAAAAACTTGTTTTGTAATCCCACCAAAGAAATCTTCATTTAATCCTGTTATAATCCAGTCAGGAAAGTCTGCACTTCCAGCAGACTGAATAAGTCTTCGTTGTAATTCCACAGAAAAACCTCCAGGTAATTCTGTCGTGTTAAAAATCCCAGTTGTAATCCATCAAAACTGTTCAGGGCTAAAAAATCTGGTAATCCTCCCAGGCAAAATCAATTATTCCTCAAAAGTGTTATCCATTCAAAGATATTGTAATCCATTCAGTTGTTCTGCGATGCTGATGAACAAGGCCTTCAAAGCAGGCCTGAGGCTAAAATTAGAACATCGTGTTCTCCTAGCCGAATATCCAAGGTCAGTCAGCTTCCAGCTGGTAGGTCTCACTCCGTGGTCAGACCGGGTGACCCGAAAACAATAACTGACTTTCCAATCTTCAGGATCCCTTCAGCAAAATCAGCTTTAATCCATCAAAGATTGTTTTCCAAACATTCAGCTCGCTGCAGTCTGATCTCTCGACGCACAAAACTTCTCTTTAAACTTTTCCAGATTTAAAATCAATCAGCTCTCCGAATGCAGGCATCAATCCAAGTCTTCTTTCCACAATATAATTCCTCAAGGTCTTCCATCATCTGCTCTGCGGTACTGACAACCAGGGCGTCAGAAGCGGTGTTCCCTTAGCTTAAACAAGCTGATAAGCCAAGACTAGGGCTGGGCGATATGGAAAAAATCATATATCACGATATGGACTTTTTTATATCACGATAACGATATATATCACGATATATACAACACGATGTGTGTATGTGTGTACAGGAAAAATTTGGACCAAAGTTTTTTTATTTTATTATTTTACTACAGATAGTTACAATTATAAGAATGTGAACAAAACGAACAAGGAAATTTGGACCAAAGTAGAAACTAGATCTACCTTAATTCAAGGAGTACGATTATGGAATGACTTAATGCCAAATGACAAATGTTAAGGAAGCCAAATCATTCCTTGTATTTAAGAAACTGGTAAAAAATGAATTGCTAAAAAAAATAAATGAATCTAATTTAATGTGTGATATATGTGAATTGAAAATTGACTGAGTTATTTACTTATTTTGTTATTATAGAAAATATTGTTTGAACTGTTATTAGATGAATAAGGAGCAGATTTAATAAGATTTATTCTTCATCTGCTACCTTTCATTTTATTTTTATTTATTTTTTTCTATTATGAATACGTTAATTGTTGTATTTCATATTATAAAATGAATAAACTAACAAACAAACAAACAACTCCTTTTCTACTTTGGTCCAAATTTTTCCTGCAGGTGGCGGTAGAACAACAGCTGCTAATTAAACTCACGAAGAAGAAATCCGCTCTGAAGTTTGAGTAAACAAAGCAAGAAACAGAAAAGAGAAAACGTTGCGTTTGATTGCGGTTCTGTTGTGTCTCTGGTCTGTTTTGTATTGGTTAACTGGACCCGAGTTCGGACTCGGTTGGACTCTGGGTTCGTGTCCTCTGGACCCATTTTGTCTCAGAGTTTCAGCGGAGCGAAACAATGGAAGCTAACAAGGTGAGCTTCCCCCTCTTTTTGGTAAAAGTTATTCTTCTTAGGCTGCCTGTGCAGCTGTTTTCTCCTTGTTGAGACTCTATGGTTGAGACACCGGCCGGCTTCATGCGCCTGCGGCTCTGTTGCTCTCGAGTTTAACAACGTAAAGCATGTGTTGCAAACCCGCGCGTGCGTCCAACATAAAGCAGCGCCGTCATCTCGCAAAACCCCATATGAAGCTTCTTTGCGACAGTTATTTTTTTATTCTTATTTATCACGATAGAGACGATAGAAGGAAAGTAGCACGATAGACACGTTTCTATCGTCCCCACGATATATATCGTCATATCGCACAGCCCTAGCCAAGACCCGTCAGAGCAGATCCCGATGCCGCAAAAACACTTCTTTCGTCCTGGAGTAAACTCTTTTTGAATCAATCCAATCTTCTTAAAGTATCCAGCAAATTCAACTAATTCCTCATGACTTCAGCAACTTCAGCCAATTGTATTCCATAATTATTGTTGAATCTTATCAAAAGATGTTGTTTTGTTCCACAAAAATATTTTTAGATCAGGAAAAATAGTATTCCACAAAAGAGCGGCTTTTAATCCATCATTGCTCAGTCGAGCTGCCGTGAGGCCCTCAACAGCAGAGCGGAGAGAATTTGTTTGTTCCACAAATTTGTTAAATCCATTCAGAAAAATGTTAATCCAGAAATAGACAATTTTAATCCATTAGAAAATGTGGCAATTCCTGGAAATTAGTTAAAAATCCATTACGAGAGGCCTTTAACAGCAGTTAGAAGATGAACAGGGACACTGTGTTTTTCTTATCCTCCCAATTTTTCCCAAACATTCAGCTCGCTGCAGTCTGATCTCTCGACGCACAAAACTTCTCTTTAAACTTTTCCAGATTTAAAATCAATCAGCTCTCCGAATGCAGGCATCAATCCAAGTCTTCTTTCCACAATATAATTCCTTAAGGTCTTCCATCATCTGCTCTGCGGTACTGACAACCAGGGCGTCAGAAGCGGTGTTCCCTTAGCTTAAACAAGCTGATAAGCCAAGACCCGTCAGAGCAGATCCCGATGCCGCAAAAACACTTCTTTCGTCCTGGAGTAAACTCTTTTTGAATCAATCCAATCTTCTTAAAGTATCCAGCAAATTCAACTAATTCCTCATGACTTCAGCAACTTCAGCCAATTGTATTCCATAATTATTGTTGAATCTTATCAAAAGATGTTGTTTTGTTCCACAAAAATATTTTTAGATCAGGAAAAATAGTATTCCACAAAAGAGCGGCTTTTAATCCATCATTGCTCAGTCGAGCTGCCGTGAGGCCCTCAACAGCAGAGCGGAGATAAAAAGTACACAGTGTTCCACTAACATAAACAGCCTGTCAGCGCTCGGTTCTTCTAAAATTCATCAAATTTTTCACCAAACAAAGTTATCCTTGTAACTGATTTTCTGTTTTCAGATAGTAGCAGTCTTGTTGCTTGTTATACTATATTTAATATAATTTTAATGCTCTGGACAAGAATGGGAATATTTCCTTACCTTCTGTTCGGCAAATCCACAGGGGCTATTTACCAAAGGTAAGGAAAAAATACCTCAATCCTGAATCAAGATTTGAGGCTATATTCCAGCTCTGCGATTAATCCAATTTTGAAGAAGTATAGCAAGGGATCCAGGCTGAAGCAAAAATATCTCCTTTTTTGTCCAAGGAGAGTCTTTTTAGAATATTCTATCTTCTTCTTTAGTTCCAGAGCGTCCGTCTTTGTCCAGTAATATCCAAATGGTCTTCAAAAAATCTTCAGCCCCTTTCTCCTCTCAGACAGCCTTATTTATAGTCAAGAAAAGGGTTTGACCCCCACTATTCTAGACAACCATGTCATTTTGTTATTTTTTCATTGGTTATTGATGAGGTAACTTTTTACACCTCCTCTCAGCCCTCACTGAACAATGACATAATGTCTCTTTCAGCTGTCACCCTCCCTCAGCAGAGAAATGACTTAATGCCATCTGTCATCTGGGCAAAGTTCCAATTTCTTCAGTCAGAAGAAATTTTCAACTTTCACCCAGATCCTCAACTTTTACCTAAATTTATTCAAACTGTGGAAAAACACTATTTTAACGTGCTATGTAATGTTCAAAACTATATTTTTCAACCCTCAGCAGTGAAGCATTTTTTAGTTTGCTATGAATCATAAAAGAAAACATAAAATAACATACATTTTACTCTCAATACATAATCATATATCTCCAGCTAATTATATGATGTACAGAAAACATTTTGCTTCAATAAAATTATGTTTCACAAAAGTTCACATTCCCATCTGAAGCTTTTCTCTTTTCTTTTGAACCAAGGCCTGACTTTCTCCTGTGTCTCAGCTGTGTTTAAGATAAGAGACCGTGCTCCATCCATCCATCCATTTTCTTCCGCTTATCCGGGGTCGGGTCGCGGGGGTAGCAGCCTAAGTAGGGAGGCCCAGACTTCCCTCTCCCCAGCCACTTGGAGCAGCTCCTCTGGGGGAATCCCAAGGCGTTCCCAGGCCAGCCGAGAAACATAGTCCCTCCAGCGTATCCTGGGTCTTCCTCTGGGTCTCCTCCCGGTGGGACATGCCCGGAACACCTCACCAGGGAGGCGTCCAGGAGGCATCCTAACCAGATGCCCGAGCCACCTCAACTGGCTCCTCTCGATGTGGAGAAGCAGCGGCTCTACTCCGAGTCCCTCCCGGATGACTGAGCTTCTCACCCTATCTCTAAGGGAGAGTCCAGCCACCCTGCGGAGAAAACTCATTTCAGCCGCTTGTATCCGAGATCTTGTTCTTTCGGTCATAACCCAAAGCTCATGACCATAGATGAGGGTGGGAACGTAGATCGATCGGTAAATTGAGAGCTTTGCCTTTTGACTCAGCTCTCTCTTCACCACGACAGACCGGTACAGCGCCCGCTTCACTGCGGACGCTGCACCTATCCGCCTATCGATCTCACGCTCCAGTTTTCCCTCATTCGTGAACAAGATCCCGAGATACTTAAACTCCTCCACTTGGGTAAGGACCTCCTCCCCGACCCGGAGAGGGCACGCTACCCTTTTCCGGCTCAAGACCATGGCCTCGGATTTGGAGGAACTGATCCTCATCCCGGCCGCATCACATTCAGCTGCAAACCGCTCCAGCGAAAGCTGTAGATCACGAGCTGATGAAGCCAATAGGACCACATCATCTGCAAAAAACAGAGAAGCGATTCTAAGGCCACCAAAACGGATCCTCTCAACACCTTGGCTGCGCCTAGAAATTCTGTCCATAAAAGTTATAAACAGAATCGGTGACAAAGGGCAACCTTGGCGGAGTCCAACTCTCACCGGAAACGAGCCTGACTTACTGCCGGCAATGCGGACCAAGCTCTGACACCGGTCGTACAGGGACCTAACAGCCCATATCAATGGGCCTGGTACCCCATACTCCCGGAGTACCCGCCACAGAACCCCCCGAGGGACGCGGTCGAATGCCTTTTCCAAGTCTACAAAGCACATGTAAACTGGTTGGGCAAACTCCCACGCACCCTCCAGGACCCTGTTGAGGGTGTAGAGCTGGTCTAGTGTTCCACGACCAGGACGAAAACCACACTGCTCCTCCTGAATCCGAGGTTCGACTATCCGACGGACCCTCCTCTCCAGAACCCCTGAATAGACCTTACCAGGGAGGCTTAAGAGTGTGATCCCTCTATAGTTGGAACACACCCTACGGTCCCCCTTTTTGAATAGGGGAACCACCACCCCAGTCTGCCAATCCAAGGGAACTGCCCCCGATGTCCACGCGATATTGCAGAGTCGCGTAAGCCAACACAACCCCACAACATCCAGAGCCCTAAGGAACTCAGGACGAATCTCATCCACCCCCGGAGCCTTGCCACCGCGGAGCTTTTTAACCACCTCGGCGACCTCAGCACCAGAGATTGGAGAGCCCGACCCAAAGTCCCCAGGCTCCGCTTCCTCAGTGGAAGACGTGCCAGTAGGATTGAGGAGGTCTTCGAAGTATTCCGCCCACCGACTCACAACATCCCGAGTTGAGGTCAACAGCACGCCATCCCCACCATAAATGGTGTTGGTCGCGTACCGCTTTCCCCCCCTGAGACGCCGGATGGTGGACCAGAATCGCCTCGAAGCCGTACGGAAGTCATTCTCCATGGCCTCTCCGAACTCCTCCCACGCCCGAGTTTTTGCCTCAGCAACCACCCGAGCCGCATGCCGCTTGGACTGCCGGTACCTATCTGCTGCTTCCGGGGTCCCACAGGCCAAAAAGGCCCAATAGGACTCCTTCTTCAGCTTGACAGCATCCCTCACCGCCGGTGTCCACCACCGGGTTCGAGGGTTGCCACCACGACAGGCACCAACAACCTTGCGGCCACAACTCCGATAAGCTGCCTCGACAATAGAGGCGCGAAACATGGCCCACTCGGGCTCAATGTCCCCCGCCTCCCTCGGAACGTGTTCAAAGCTCTCCCGGAGGTGGGAGTTAAAGCTCCGTCTTACGGGAGACTCTGCCAGACGTTCCCAGCAGACCCTCACAATACGTTTGGGTCTGCCAGGTCTGACCGGCATCCTCCCCCACCATCGGAGCCAACTCACCACCAGGTAGTGGTCAGTTGACAGCTCCGCCCCTCTCTTCACCCGAGTGTCCAGGACATGCGGCCGCAGATCAGATGAGACGACAACAAAGTCGATCATTGAACTACGACCTAGGGTGTCCTGGTGCCAAGAGCACATATGGACACCCTTATGCCTGAACATGGTGTTCGTTATGGACAATCCATGACGAGCACAGAAGTCCAACAACAGAACACCACTCGGGTTCAGATCAGGGGGGCCGTTCCTCCCAACCACACCCCTCCAGGTCTCACTGTCATTGCCCACGTGAGCGTTGAAGTCCCCCAGCAGAACAAGGGAGTCCCCAGGAGGCGCACCCTCCAATACCCCCTCCAAGGACTCCAAAAAGGGTGGGTAATCTGCGCTGCCGTTCGGCGCATAGGCACAAACAACAGTCAGAGCCCGTCCCCCCACACGTAGGCGAAGGGAGGCTACCCTCTCGTTCACCGGGGTGAACCCCAACGTACAGGCACCAAGATGGGGGGCAACAAGTATGCCCACTCCTGCTCGGCGCCTCTCACCAGGGGCAACTCCAGAGTGGAAGAGTGTCCAACCCCTCTCAAGGAAACTGGTTCCAGAGCCAGAGCCATGCGTTGAGGTGAGTCCGACTATTTCTAGCCGGAACCTCTCAACCTCACACACTAGCTCAGGCTCCTTCCCCACCAGAGAGGTGACATTCCATGTCCCAATGGCCAGCTTCTGTAGCCGAGGATCAGACCGCCAGGGTCCCCGCCCTCGGCCACCACCCATTCCACAATGCACCCGACCCCTTTGGCCCCTCCCACAGGTGGTGAGCCTATGGGAAGGGGGACCCACGTCTCCTCTTCGGGCTGTGCCCGGCCGAGCTCCATGGGTGAAAGCCCGGCCACCAGGCGCTCGCCAACGTGCCCCTCCTCCGGGCCTGGCTCCAGAGTGGGGCCCCGGTGACCCGCGTCCGGGCGAGGGAACATTGTTTCCATTTATATTACTCATCATAAGGGGTCTTGTGGGCTGCGCTTTGTCTCGTCCCTCACCTAGGACCTGTCTGCCTTGGGTGACCCTACTAGGGGCATAAAGCCCCTGACAGCATAGCTCCTAGGATCATTGGGACACTCAAACCCCTCCACCACGGTAAGGTGGAGACCGTGCTCCTCACACTAAAATGTATGTGTGTGTGGGTGCGTGTGCTCGTGTGCGCGTGGGTGTGTGTGTGTGCGTTAGAGCTTCTGTGTCTGGCTGCTGTAGCATGGTTCAAAAAGTGCTCATTCAAAGATTACATTTTATTTTAATTATCTTTGTTTTAAATGCTTTAAAAACTCTTTTCATTTTTAACAGGCCTTGAATCACAGAGCTCTGTTTTAAGAGGCCTTCAGCTCATCTAACAAAGTGTTCTTTCTATTTATTTTGGGGAGTTCTATATGACAACACAGCAAAACACAGCAAAACCAACAGCAGAAAGGTTTGCCTCTGAGGC